>VXBW01006468.1:124773-137086 GCA_013400375.1 Thinocorus orbignyianus
AGAACGGGGTTTTGGGGGTTGGGGGGGGCTCGACAGCGGCAGCACCTCGGTTTCCATCATCCCCCCCCGGTTTCCATCATCGCCCTCCGGTGCTGAGGGTCTGCGGCTGCTGCCGGGGGGCTCGGTTTGCCGTGTCGGGCATCCCCGGTAGGATGGCCGCTGTGTCTGGATGTGGGATTCAATCCCGGATGTCTCTTCCAGCCGTGAGGATGATGCTGTGGGGAGATGCAGCTGCTGTCTGGGATTTGGCCTCTCCTCTCGTTGTGTTTTGGGGGTGCTGGGGGGGGGATCCAGGTGCCATCCAAGCCAGTGGCTGGTGGGAAGCAGGGAGGGGGCTCTGGCGTGGATGTCTGGCTCCGGGATGGAGGGTCCCGTGGGCTGTCGCGGTGGGGGGAGTGCTGCACCACTCAGCCCCCCACCCGAGACGAAGGGAGGAGAAACCCTCCCCAGCCTTCCCCGGGAGGTGCCTCCCCGTGGCCTGTCCCCGTGATGGAGGAGGTCGCTGTCACCGGCAGAGCTGCTCCGGGGGCTGGTGTGGGCTGGTGGCTGCGTTCCCATCCACAACTCCCTGGATTTATGCCGGTTATGGCCACACGGTCCTCCCACGGACCCCGAAAGAGTCACTGGGGTGTGGGTGATGCTCCTTCCCACGGTGCAGGGATGTCCTGTGCGTGGCGATGCTTGGCGTGGGGGTCCCAGCTGGTGGGGAGGGGGTGGCCCGGTGGCCCGGCCAGCACTCGTGGGAGCAGGGGTGGCCGTGACCCGAAGTTGTGTGTGAGTCCTAGGGCGGGATGCAGCCTGGATGATGACACTGCAAGATTTCTTCCAGGGCTGGCCTGCTGCTGTGGCCCAGCCCTGGCCATCAGCTGCCAGGTTCTCCGTTGGCTGAGGCAGCCAGACAAGTGGACCCCAAAAACGCCTTTGGGAGCAGGGGAGGTGGCTGGCTGGAAGGTCCTTGACAAGAAGTTGCTGGCATGTCCTGGAGATCAGTGCCTTTCCCTCGTGTCCCTCAGCCATCAGCTCCCAGCATGGCTCTCAGCTTGCAAAGCCCTTCCCAGAGCAGGGATGGAGTCGCCGTCTCCTCTCCTTGAAGACATGGTCCTCCAGTGCCCTGGATCTCAAAGCTCCAGCTGTGTGGGTGCCCAGCAGAGCCTCTTGAAGCTGCCTGGCGCTGGGAATGCCGGTGCTTCGTCGCACCAGGGCCGTGTTTGTGCACTTGGCTGGTGTTGTGCTGCTGTCGGCAGATTTCTGAGTGTTTGGGCTGGATGCGTGGTTGTCCTCGCTGGGAGGATTATTGCCCCCGTGGAGTTATTCCACTCCAGAGTTGTGTAACCCTTTTGTTTGAACAGTGCCCTGCTGTTGTCCCATGGGGAGCCACGACATGCCAAACCCAGACTTCTTGGGGCTGTTTTTCCCTCTGCTCGGTGTCACCCTCATCCTGCCGTGGCGCCGGCTCTGTGGACTCTGAGCATCCCTCAACGTGCAGCGTGAGGAGGCTGGGCAGCTCCAATGGCACAGCAGGGACCTGAGCTCAGGTCTGGCCTCCAGTTACCACCTCCTGTTCCAGAGCTGCTCCACTCATGGTGCTTCACTTGCTGGGAGGAGCCTCAATGTTGAGGGTCTTAGAGCTGGGTCAGCCTGAGCGGGTACAGATGCCCCAGCAGAGGGGCCAGGGCTGCTCTGTCTCCTCCTGGAGATGCCAAAGCTGGTTAGGTGGCATGTGGCCATGTCTCCCTGTGGGCTGAGGAGAGCCTGGAGACCATCTTGAGATGTCTGAAGCCAGGGGAGATGAGCTCCCTGCCTGGCGTTTGCAGAGGCAGGTTCGGGAGACTATGCCCTTACTGGGAAGTGACTCTGTCTTTCTGAAGCTGCTGGTGGTGTCTGCTTGGTGAGACCAGGCAGGAGGAGCTTTCTGTGTCCCGAGGAAATGCCTTGTGCTTCCAGATGGTGTCCTTCCTGCATGAAGTCAACCATCCTGCGTGGGAGCAGTGTCTAGTGGTAGGAGCACAGGGCTGGGAGAGAGGATGGCTGCGGTTCCCGTAGTCCTGCTCCCTCAGCTTTCGGGAGATGATTTCAGCAATCGGGTCTGCCAGACTGCAGGAGGCTGTGTGTGACCTCCAGCCTGGAGCGCCCACCCTGGGCAGCAGGGAGATGCTGGGGAGGGAGCCCTGGGGCGCAGAACTGGGATGGTGGAAGCCTGGTAGTTGTTTGAAGCTCACTTCATCCTTGGATTGCTGCTTGCAGCAGTGCTCTTACCCAACTGACGGTGCAAATGCCCTGTTCCCACCCGCCGTTAGGGCTCACCATATGCTACAAGTCCCTCTCTGTGCCAGCACAAGCCCTTGGCACTAGAGCAGAGGAAGCAGTGACAGCCCTGACGAGGCGGCGGTGTGCGGGCATGAGAAGCAGGAGTGCGACCTCTCTGTATCACTCGGTACCTGGGTGGCCTGGTTTTTGGATGACTCTGCTCTGGTGCCCCGGGGGAAGCAAGCTGTTCTCGCAGCAGCAACGCAGCTGGGATCAGCGTGTCGGAGCGGAGCATCCCTCAGTGAGCCTGGAGCTGATCAGAGGCCTGGAGCATCCCTCTGATGAGGAAAGGCTGAGGGACTCTTTGTCAGGAAGTGTGGTGATAGAACAAGGGGGAACGGTTTTAATTTGGAAGAGGGGAGATTTAGATTGGATATTAGGAAGAAATTCTTTGATGTGAGGGCGGTGAGACCCTGGAACAGGTTGCCCAGAGAAGCTGTGGCTGCCCCATCCCTGGAGGGGCTCAAGGCCAGGCTGCATGAGGCTTTGAGCAACCTGTTGTGGTGGGAGGTGTCCCTGCCCAGGGCAGGGGGGTTGGAACTGGATGATCTTTAAGGTCCCTTCCAACTCTGACCATTCTGTGATTCTATGACTTGAGGCTGTTCAGTCTGGAGAAGAGAAAGCTGAGGGGGGATCTGATCAACACCTAGAAATACTCAAGGTTGGGTGTCAGGAAGATAGGGCCAGGCTTTTTCCAGTGGTGCCCAGTGAGAGGACAAGAGGAGATGGAACATCTTATGGTCAAGTTAGTACCCATCTCAACATGAGGAGGAACTTCTTGGCTTTGGTGGCAGAGCCCTGGCAGATGCTGCCCAGAGAGGTGGGGGAGTCTCAATCTCTCTGGAGACGTTCAAACCCCTCCTGGACACGTTCCTGTGGGACCTGCTCTGGGTTGGAGGAGATGATCTCCAAAGGTCCCTTCCAAACCCAGATCATCCTGTGATTCTGTGAGCTGCTGGCCGGGGGCGCGGAAGCCACCATTCAGCGCCCTGGCACAGCGTGTCAGGCTCGGCTGGCTGGGCTGGATTTTGGGACAATGCATGGGATCACGTGCTGCGGAGCTGCCCCGTCGCATACCCAGACAGTGAGGGGACCAGCTGGCACTGCTGCTCTGGGACAGGAATTTTGCCCTTCTCCCGATAATGCCTCAGGTTTTGGCATGTCCTGTGATGCTGAGGCTGTGATGATCACTGTGGGGACTTGGTCTGCTGGCCAGAGGAGAAGTCCCCCACCAGACCAGGGTGTTGCTGGAGCATGAGTTGAGCACCTCCCAAGTGTGGGCATCTTTCCTTCTCTGGAAGGAGATGGAGGGAAGCACCCAACTTGCCCAGGATTCCCTCCCGTGAGGTCTCCAGCGTGCTAGACGCTGCCTCTTCTCCCTCTGCCTGGCGTTCTCGCCTCGCCAGGGGTGTTGGAATTGCTGGAGTAACTGGAGGCGTCTACATCTGGGTAGTCACCCTGGCGCTGGCACGGCCAGGCGCTCAGCCAGATGGAGGAATCGGCGTTACAGCTAACATTTCTGTTTGTTTTCACTAGGTTGGTTTTAACCTAGTTTTACCCCAATCCGGGGTGTCGCGTGACCATTCAGGTCCTTGCGGGAGAGGAGCAGCGTGAGGGAGGATGTGGCGCGGGATGCGGGCATGTGTCCAAGGCACCTTTGCTGGTGACGGTGCCACTGTGGTGGGCTTGGAGCCTGGTGGGCTCTACTGGGCTGTTCCAGGTCGCAGGGCTGGGTGCTGCTTCGTTGGATCCGCTGCAGGGCATCCTCTGCTCCTGCAGGAGCCTTCTGGGATGTGCTCGGCCCGCTGTGCTGGCGTTTGGCCTGGTGCCCCTGCTGCCGGCCTGTTCTCCA
Source organism: Thinocorus orbignyianus (assembly GCA_013400375.1). Classification (NCBI taxonomy): domain Eukaryota; kingdom Metazoa; phylum Chordata; class Aves; order Ciconiiformes; family Thinocoridae; genus Thinocorus; species Thinocorus orbignyianus. The sequence goes on from VXBW01006468.1 coordinate 128,933, forward strand.
CCTTGGCTGCTCCTTCTCCACCTCTCCAGGCTCCTCCTGCAGCCGGGCGATGGCTTGGCCATGCAGGTCACCTGTCGCTGTGTCGGCACAGGTTGAGCTGCCTCCTCGTAGCTTGGCTCCTCCGTAACTCCATGGGACCCCGAAGGTGATGCCAGCGCTGTGACACCCACGTACTCAGATGTATCTGATCCTCCTCCTCCTTCTTCTCCAAATTACTGGGTCAGCTCAGCTTGAACCATCTGGTCCGGTTCTCTCCCCTCTGCTCTTGGCTGGGCACCCGTGAAGCCGTGCAGCAGCAGAGCCTTCATCACGCAGCGATGGTGAGGGGCGAGTGATCTCCTGAGTGTCTCAACCCCTCCGTCATCCCGGAGGGCAGGTGAGGGCCGAGGCTCTCCATCCCACTCTGGAAGAGCTCCCGCTGCCACCCAGGGCTGTCAGTGGCTGTGACAGGCAGGACGGCTGGCCGGGGGGAAGGAGAGGAGCCAGGAGATGCAGCGATGCCGTGTGTTGTGTTTTGGGAAGCGCCGGCCCAGCTGATCCTGCCCAAAAATGGGCAGTCAGTAACAGCGCAGGGAGGCGGAGAAGCGGAGAGACGGAGGGCTGGGCAGGGATGTGTTTAACCATTCCAGTCACCTGCCTGGCGTCATGCTCTGCCTGCACTGTGCTGCGGGCCAGGGCATGGGCAGCGTCGGATGCTGCAGCTCCCGCTGCTCGGGGACAGCAGCGGCTCCCCGGTGTCACCGGGAAATGCTGGAGGGCAGCGATGCTTCACCGTGGAGCCCGACGGCAGCATCTTCACAGGTGTCCCCAGAGCCTGCCTGTGGCTGAGGAGCAGCAGAGCTTCCCCTTGTTGTGACAGGGTCATACTCGGAGGGATTTGTCCCTTCCTCCAGTGATGCTCCAGGCGCTGCTCCATCTACAGATGTTCTTCCTCAGCTGACAACGCTGCAGACAGTGTGTTTACTGGTGAGCCCAGCGTGGCACGTTAGCTTTTCCAGACCACTGCCTCTGCTGCTGCTTTTGGGTCATTGTTTCCAGGGAGGGCAAGTGCTGGAGCTTCTGGTCCGAGTGGCCAGCGGTGCCGATCCACAGGAGCCCTCGGGCCACCTCTGTGTGGGAGCAGGGTTCATTTTCTCAGCCTGGAGACGAGTGTGGGGCTGGCTGGGACCCCACTGCCCCATGGAGACCTGTTTTCCAGAGGTGGGATGTGTTTGGGGGCTCTGCCCAGGGCGGCAGCTCCGTGTGCTCCGTTCCCTGCTGCCTGCTTGGGTTTCTGGCTTTTTCTGTCTCCCTGTGGTGCTGGGGACCTCATTCCCAGAAGGGACAGACCATGCAAGAGCAGAGGTGACCTGGTGGCCACAGCCAAGGCTGAGGGTGCTCCATTCTCCCTGGGTACCCCCTGGGATGGGGGGGACTCCCCGCTGCAGCTGGGCACAGCTGGGCATCCACTGCAGCGAGCTGAACCCATGTTTTAATCCCAGGGATCACCCTTCCTTCCCTCTGGGAAGATGAGAGGTGGTGTTAGCGTGTGGTGCTGAGGGGCAGGCGTGCTGTCCTCTTGGAGGGCAGCGGAGCCGCCAGGCTTCTGTGGTTTCTTATTTGTATTGTCCATATCCTCTTATACAACCTTGTGTGTTTAATCCACGGACGGTTGGGAGTGACAGTTTTTCCGTGCCAGCCTGGGCAGAGCCCTGCTGCAAGCCTTTGGATGCCTGCGAAGCAACAAGCGATGTTCCAGGGCATCCGAAGCAACCGTTTCTGAGACACCTCGCTGGGCAGGCGGGAGATCCTTAAAACAGAACTGTCAAAGCAAAGAGCTCGTTCCCTTGGCAACAGTCATGTTGGAGATTGGCCTTAGGGTAGGAGCTAAAAAACACGCTCAAAAAAGTAGTTATCAGCTGTTTGCTGTCAAACTGGAGGAGGGTGCTGGGAGAGGGGGGTCACCCTGCCTGGCTCTGCTGCCCAGTGCCAGGGAAGACCCGAGATGGGAGGGTCTGGGTGAGTTTGTGGCTTGTTCTGGAGGGAGCTGGTCCCCTTTTGGAGGGTCCCAGGGGAGCTCCGACACCGAGGGTGGCTGTCACGGGGCCTGGATGGTTTGTGGTGGCCCAGGATGAGGCTTTTCCCTCCTTGTCTCCATCCTGCCTCCCCGCAAAGACTTGCCCCTTCTTGGCTGGTGTGTGTGTGCTGGGGTCTCGGCTCCCCAGGGTGGGCTGGGGTCTTGGTTTTTGGCCGGTGACCTGCATGTTGGGGTGGCAATGGATCATTTCAGCCTCGGGAGGAGGCGGTGGCTGTGCCTGGTGCCGGGATTCCCTGACAATGCTGCTGCCTTTTGCTGAGCTAATTGGCCACCAGACTGGTGTGAACGTGCAAACACACTGAGCGCAGCCGCCAGCGGTGCCAGAGCTGCAGGCAGGAGCTGCCGCTGCCATCAGAGGGGTTCCCCGGATCCCTCATCCCCATCCCAGTGCCCGGCTGGCCCTGGAGCAACTGGAAGAGCAGTCAATGTTGGGGGGAAAACGGGCTGTGTGCTTTGACAGGGCAGAAAGCAGAGTCCTGCTGGTCCCAGAGGAGAGGCTGCTTCCCGGCTGGCTCTGATGCGAGTGTCGAGGACGTCCCCAAGGGCTTATCAGCTGGAAGAGCAGCCATCCAGGGCTGGAGGAGAGCATCCTGCCATCCGAGAGCTTCGGCAGCACTTGCAGCCAGCCTCTCTCTTCAGTTGCTGATTGATTGCTAATTGCTGGCCGTGTGTCAGTTACTTAACCCCAGCCGGGTGTCACAGAGAGCTGTCGGCTTTCACCATTACCCCCAGGCAGGGTGTGTCGGGGGGTGACCACCTCGCTGCTCCCCAGGAGGAGATGGCAGCTCTGCAGTTTGCTGTTGCTGCTCGGGGCCGAGTGTCAGTGCCCCTCGGAGCAGACCCCTGCTGCTTGGGGCTGCTGGAAGCATCCGTGGGATCCTGGAGGCTGTGACCAAAGTCCTAGTGTCTTCTTGGGAAAAGTCCAGCAAAGGGCCGGGGTTCAGGGCAGGCTGTGATGAGGAGCTGGGTCCTCTTTGCTTTGCCTTTTTCCCGGAGAACACTCATGTACAGTTCTGGGGCCTGAGAACCAGGGCTCCATTCCGTGACTGGAAAAGGAGCTGGCCCTAGGGGTGTTGCTGGAGAAAGCCCCTGTGGCTCCCAGAGGGATGCTGGAGCTGGAAGAGGAGCACGGGGAGGCACCAAGCAGATGCACCAAAGAAGAGCAGGTTTCCCCCTCTAACAAAATCTGGAGCCAGTCAGCTGCCAGCGAGGAGCAGCCTGGAAGCTGGGCTCTGGGTATCCCAGGCTGTGGATTCACAGGGAAACTGGCGGAGCAGATGCTGGAGCCCACCTGGCCGGGTTCACCATCCTCATGGATCAGAAGCACTGCCTTGGCGGGGCTGCTCCGGTGTCACCGCGCGGGGAGGGCGCCTGCGGCTGGAAATGGAGCTTTACAGTTCATGGCTGCGGAGTGAATTATTAAAATACAGGCCTCAGAGGGGAGATGACTCGCCTCGGAAAACGTCTGTGTCAACAGAGATAAATTGGATCTTTATGATGACGAAACTAGACTAAATAGAAAAGAATGAGGAAAATGACAAGTGTTTTGTGGGCCACAGCGGAGGCGTCTGAGGGATCTGAGCAGTGGGTGTTTTCTTCTGGGGCTCCTTCTGCCCCAACAAGCACATCCCCCTCCTGGAGGCTGGTGTGGGTGGGATGTGTCCCACAAGGGCTGGGAGAAGGTCCTGGCAGCTCCAGCTCCTCCCTGCCTTGGAAGTGCCACTGGCTTTTAGCAGTATCTGCGAAGGGTCAGCCAGGCTGAGGTTGGTGTGGGCACCAGGGGGTCCTCCAGATGCCCCATGAGGGCTGCCAGGCTCTTCCTAGGGATTGCTCACCGCTTCCCTGCGGATGCTCCAGGAGTGGCTCTGGGAAGGCAGAAGGCACGTCATGGAAGCAGGGAATTGTCCGGGTTGGAAGGGAGCTCTGGAGATCATCCAGTTCTGCTCCCCTGCCGGTGCCCAGTGGCAGAGCAGAACCTGTTCCTCGGTGCAGGATGGTCCTGTGTGGTGGAGGGAGGATGGGGACACCGTGCCAGCCCGGGCTGTCAGGTGGCAGCATCTTCGTGCTGGCAGCCATCGCTGGCACGGGGAGGGCGGATGGTTCCCTGGGTGTCCAGCACCTGTCCCCAGGCTCACAGGGGCTGTTCTAATGACTGTGCCAGGAAGGTCTGAAAGCTCTTGCGGCAGCCAGCTCTCCAGAGCATCCTCGTGCCCCTGAGCCACCGGCATGCTGCCCAGGGACCCCTGTGTGACGGGAGCCTGCTTTGTCACAGCAGCATCCCTCCCCATGCTGTTGAAGGGCCGTTGTGGTGGGAGCAGAGTGGCCTAAGTGGCCTTTTGCCTTCCTTGGGTGCCTGCAGGATCTGGCCGGGAGGATGCTGGGGCTGGAGCTGCTGGATTTGGGAGCAGTTGAGATGCGTGAGGCATCGTGGAATCATAAAATGGTCAGAGTTGGAAGGGACCTTAAAGTCCACCCAGTGCCACCCCCTGCCCTGGGCAGGGACACCTCCCACCAGACCAGGTTGCTCCAAGCCCCATCTAGCCTGGCCTTGAACCCCTCCAGGGATTGGGAAGCCACAGCTTCTCTGGGCAACCTGTTCCAGGGTCTCACCACCTCATCGTGAAGAACTTGTTCCTGAGACCTCATCTCAGTCTCCCCTCTTATGGTTTGAAGCCACTGTTCCTCCTCCTGTCGCTATAGACCCTCTCCATCTTCCCTGTCAGACACTGGAATGGTCTCTGAGGTCTCTCTGGAGCCTCCTTTTCCCAGACTCTTCCATCTCAGCATCCTGCTGTCCCCAGACATGGGGTGGCAGCTTTGTCCCTTGCGCCCCCCCAGCCTCCCCAGAGGCGATCTCTCCTGTGGGGGGGATGAGCACCCCAGGGGCCATGGCAGGAGGGGGTGAAGCTGCCTGTGGTGGGGACTGGCCGCCCCCTCCTCTCCCCCCCGGCTCTGCCCCTGTTCTGTCAGGGGCCAGCAGGTTACAGCCCTGGCAGTTTTTAATTAAATCAAGCCGCGCGGGCGCAGCGGCCCAGCCGTGCCCATCTGCTCCTCCAAGCTGTCGGGCGCGGAGCCGAGGGAGGATCTAGGTCGTGGCTTCCAAGGGGCTGCATCCCCCTTCCCCACACGAGCCCTGGGGCAGCTCTGGTAGAAGGGTGGTCTCGGAGAGGGGGGTTGGGGACCCATCTCGGTGGTCCCGGCTGCGAGGGATGAGGTGGGTCATCAACAGGACCCAGCTGGAGCCACCGTGGGTCCGTGTGGTGCCCTGCGTGGGGCGAGGGTGGCATGGCCCGGCCCCTGCCCTGGGGGAAACACCTTGCTAATACCTTAATGAGGACAGTGGTGTGGCAGGTGATGGTAATTGTGTTAATTAGGAGATTGGATCTCTTCCGTGTGTGTTTTCGACCCTGTCCTCAACTGCATCCGAGTCGGGCTGTTTGGAGTTTGGACAGCAACAGCCTAATCCCCTAATTATGGTAGTAGCGGCGCAGAGGCATCGTTACCCAAATTAAAACAAGCTGATGGACAGATCTCCCCAGCCAGGAGGAGCGGATGGAGAGTCGTGGCCTCGATGCCTGGCCGAGCTGCAGACCCCCTGCAAGGGACGTGGCAGAGACGTGTCCCCCGTCTGGGCTCGCATCAGCTCTCCCAAAATAGCTGTCCTTGGGGCAGGCGGGGGATTATCCGATCCTCCGGCTGCTCTCCTCTGCCCTTGGGCTGCTCGGCAGCGCGGAGCCCTCCGAGGAGCCTGGAGGAAGTGAAGGACAATGTCTTGGCTGGGGAAAGGCAGCCTGGGGAGGGATGTCCACAGCCTGGGAGCAGCGTGAGTGAGAGAAACTCCCCTTAAGGAAGGACATGGGGAGGGGACCCCTGTCTGCAGCCCACGGGCCACTCGCTGTGGACCACGGGTGCTTTTGCTGGTGGATAGTGGAGCATCTCCTGGTGTGGGGTGGTTGGCACGGAGGCCCCATGGCTGTGACCCCCCTCACTTGCTGGCAGTGCCAGGGCAGTGGAGCGGAGCCGGCTGCCTCCCTGGGCACCTTCTGCCTGTGCCAGCGCCGATGCCAGGGTCCCCTGCTGCCTCCTGGCCTGCACCAGCTGCCCGTGTCCTCCATCAGCCCCAGGGGATGCTCAGAGCCAGGCACCCATGGCCCTGCAGGCTGTGGTGGAGCTACCACCTGGGTACCAGTCCTGCCTGCCAGTCCTTCTGCAGCTGCAGGGGGGCTCCTCCCTGCTGGGAATGGGGTCACAGCAGGAAACGCAGGGTGACACAACCCCATCAGCAGGTCCCTGTTGTCCCCAGGGTGCACAGGAGGGCTCTGCGCTAGAAACCCCTTGTCCCTGGAGAGGGACACGCACCCATAAGCATGTGTGTGTGTGTGTGATCCCTGCTCAGGGGCTGTACAGACCCTCCCAGATACACACATGGTGTCCCCCTACACCAACAGTCCCCCTGGAGCCACTGGGATCTCTGGCAGGACGTGCTTTCCTTTCCCAAGTCCCTCTGTGCTGCCACCAAGAGCAGGGTGACCCTATCCCTGTCCCCGTCCCTGCAGCCTGACTGCCCAGGGCTTGTGTTCAGCCCCACACTGCAGCCCTACTTATCCCAGGATTCTGGGGACACAGCTGCATCCCTCCCTTCCCTTGGTGGCTCAGTGATGCTCGTGCATACCTGGGGAGAGGTGATGCCCAGCATCCTGCTGATTTCTCCTGTCTGTGTCCAGAGAGCCAGCCCACGACGTCGGACGAGACTGTGGTGGCCGGTGGGACGGTGGTGCTCAAGTGCCAGGTGGAGGATCCCGATGACTCCTCGCTGCAGTGGTCCAACCCTGCCCAGCAGACCCTCTACTTTGGGGAGAAGCGAGGTATGTGTGCAGGATCTGGGGATGGGAGAGGAGCCGGATCCAGGACTGGTGCTATGCTGGGGCAGAGGGAAAGTTCCGGACCAGGGCTGGTGATGCCCCAGAGGATGATGTCCCCGCCTACGGTGATGCCACCAGGCAAAACACGAGCTAGCGGAGGTGTGGGTTGGTACAGAGCCTGTCACCCACCCTGCTGTCCCTTTGCCCCCAGCCCTGCGAGATAACAGGATCCAGCTGGAGAGGTCCACACCCAACGAGCTGACCATCAGCATCAGCGACGTGGTGCTGTCGGATGAGGGGGAATACACCTGCTCCATCTTCACCATGCCCGTGCGGACTGCCAAGGCGCTGGTCACCGTGCTGGGTAAGCGCCCACCACCTGCTCCCAGTCTCCTGCCTCGAGGTGCTGCCCATACAGTCGTTCATCTCTGCTGCTCCTGTATCCCTACCCATTAACTCGTCCTTGCCGTGTTTGTTGATGTGTCCCTGCGTGTGTGTCCGTCTCTGGGTGGCAGCACACACACAGCTAACAGGCTCTTGTGTTTCTTGCCGCCTCCTCTACCAGGAATCCCCCAGAAACCACAAATCTTCGGCCACGAGCAGCCCATAGATGAGGAGAAGATGGCCCGGCTGACCTGCCGGTCCTCTGGCAGCAAGCCTGCAGCCCAGCTCCGGTGGAAGAAAGGCAACAAGGAGCTGAAGGGTGGGTGCCCAAGCAGTGGGGCTCTGCCCCATGGGGCTGGGGTGGCTGGGGAACATCATGGAGACCCGTTGAGGCACCAGGGGTTGCTGATGTGCCTGGTGCTGGACCACCCTGACGGTTCCCTGTGCCCACAGATGAGGGCACTGAGGTGGTGGAGGACCCCAACGGAAAGACCTTCACTGTGAGCAGTCGGGTGGAGTTCCGTGTCACCAAGGAGGACAACGAAGCTGAGGTGACCTGCACCGTGGATCACGAGTCCCTGCAGAACTCCGAGAGGTCAACCACGCAGAAGCTGCAGGTCCACTGTATGTGGCACAGTGGGATGGTGGGACAGGGCCACCTGGGGACGGGGACAGGGCTTGGGAGGGGTGGGGGAGGTGGAGGAAGCCCCAGCGTCGCCACAGTTGAGCAGACACCACACATGGCCCTATGTTTAGGTGTTCGTACAACTGTCACGTGTACAGGGATCCTGTCACACGTAGGGCCACTGCACGGTGACACCTCCCCTGCGC
>VXBW01006469.1:5349-28041 GCA_013400375.1 Thinocorus orbignyianus
ACCAGGGGGGGACACTTCACTGTGTTTTCCACATTCAGCTGCTCAACAACTGGATGAAAAACGTACTTTTCACAGCTGAAGAAGTGCTGAGCCCGCCAGAGGACTGCAAACTGGCTGGCAGGGAGGGTTTTGTGCATCCAATGCTTCCACCGTATGAAGAGTTCACTGCTCAGACCCTGCTCCACCTCAGGATGCAAGAGAAACCACGACGCTTTGAAACTGACAGGATGGCTGAAATCACAACGTTTTTCACAGTTTGATGAAACATATGGTAAAACAAGAAGGTGGTGAATCTGATTCTGGTCAGTAGGCATGACCGAATCTCTTGGGGTGAATCTGCCGAAACCAGACTAGCAATGTATGCCTAAAAGGTAAAATGACCTCTGCTGTCTTCTTACAAACCACATCACAAATTTCTGGGTTAACTTATTACCTTCCCCCAGGCTGAGACCCTGAAGACTGCTGCCATTTCTGCTGCTGACAGCTACCACAGAGTCATAGAATCATTCAGGTTGGAAAAGACCCTTGGGATCATCGAGTCCAACCATCAGCCTCACTCTACAAAGTTCTCCCCTACACCATGTCCCCCAACACCACATCTCAGCAACTCTGAAACATGGGAACTCCATCACCTCCCCAGGCAGCCCATTCCAGGGTCTGACCACTCTTTCTGTGAAGAATGTTTTCCTGATGTCCAGCTCCTACCCCGCTGGAGCTTGAAGCCATTCCCTCTCGTTCTATCACTAGTTCCCTGTGAGAAGAGACCAGCACCAACCTTTCCACAATGTCCTTTCAAGGAGTTGTAGAGAGTGATGAGGTCTCCCTCAGCCTCCTCTTCCTCAGACTAAACAATCCCAGCTCCCTCGATCGCTCTTCAGGAGATTTTTTCTCCAGACCCTTCTGTATCACCATGAATACCAACACTCTCCTTCCAGCCTTTTAATGTTGATAACAATCAACCAGCCAAATCAACCCGGGAGACCAATGGCTCTTCTGATCTCCTACAACATATGTACCAGACCTAAAATTTTCCAGTACTTAAAGTATAATTTGGAAACGCTTATGAACTAGATGGAAGTAATATTCTTATCTGAGTCATTTAAGCAACAGGTTACAGCTCTGCTGACTGGCTTCTCCATTTCAATATTCTGCCAGAACACACTGATATGATAAGCAAAAAGCACTTACATTTTTTTTCCCCCAGCATAAAACACAGGCATGAGCATCAACACTTGTCTCAGCAGATGGAGGAAAAGGGAAATGTAAGAGCAGTGGGATGACACGGGTGAGAAGCGGGGCTGGAGTTCAGGCTGTGCCTTGAGCAGGGTCAGTAAATGGAATGGGTGAAAGAAACCAGCTTTGCTTGGGAGACACCAATACAGGAAATTAAATCCAAGTGTCCTATCCTAGAACATCAACAGCCAAGGGTTGGCAGTGTGACATTGATACTGCCTGGATGGCCGCACTCAAAGGGTTGTGGTCAACAGCTCCATGTCCAAGTGGTGACCAGTGATGAGTGGTGCTCCTCAGGGGTTGGCACTGGGACCAGTGCTATTTAACATCTTTGTGGGAGACATGGACAGTGGGATAGAGTGCACCCTCAGCAAGTTTGCCAACAACACCAAGCTGGGTGGTGCTGTCAACACACTGGAGGGAAGGGATGCCATCCAGAGGGACCTGGACAGGCTGGAGAGGTGGGACCGTGCAAATGGCATGAAGTTCAACCAAGCCAAGTGCAGGGTCCTGCACCTGGGACGTGTCAATCCCAGGCACAAATACAGGTTGGGCAGAGAATGGCTGGAGAGCAGCCCTGAGGAGAAGGACTTGGGAGTGCTCCTGGATGAGAAGCTCCCCAGGAGCCGGCAGTGCGCGCTGGCAGCCCAGAAACCAACCCCAGCCTGGGCTGCAGCAAAAGGGTGAGCAGCAGGGCCAGGGAGGGGATTCTCCNTGCTGTAGGGAGAGGTGTCCCTGCCCAGGGCAGGGGGGTTGGAACTTGATGATCTTGAAGGTCCCTTCCAACTCTGACCATTCTGTGATTCTATGATTATCAAAGGTTGGGCATCAGCTCCCTGTCAGAAACTTCCGTGTTGTACTGCAAAGCCTAATAAGCATCTTACAGGACCACAAAGATGTTGAGGGGCTTGGTCATGGGTCTGTGAAGCACCTGGTGAGGACACAAGGGTTTCTCCAACCAGCCTCCAGCACCAAAGCTGCTGAAGAAGAGAGGACTCTGCCTGTGCTGTTTCCTGGTTTAAGGAGGAAGTTTTGTCAGTGAGAAAGGTGCTAAAAGAAATGGTTCCAGAGAAAACCACAAAGCTGTAAAACATCACTTTGTTCAGAGAGTAAAACCTGAGTGTCAAACCAGCTGAAATGGCAGCAAAAGCAGTAGCTGTACTGGAGTGTTGGGCCAAAATAGGTAATTTTAAAGACAACAGATGATACTGATGTTTCTGCTCTTGTGATCCTGATCAAACTCCTAACAAATTCCTAACTCAATAGTTGAAATAGCAAATACAGACTAATACAAAGTGACAGCAGTCTGTAAGGGGATGAAAACGTAGTGAAAAGATAAAAATAACGCACTTTTTTTCTGTCCAAAATGAACCTTGAACTCCTAAAACTACCAAACTCTGAGCCACTTAGATCATAACTGCATTCCCTTGTTCTATTTCATCCGACGACCAAGTCCCAGGCAGATGCAGCATGATCCTCATTTCTGGCAGCTGGCATTCCTGTCATCTCTGGAGAAACTTGCAGTATCAGGCACAGAAATCCTCTCACTTGCCTGAAGAGTGCAGAATTTCACTGCAAGTCCTGCCAAACGTGGCACATGAGGGATAACTCAATTGGGAGCCAGAGGCAGGTGTCACACCCGTATCAAAGATGATCCATGAACAATTAGCTGTCTCTTTCAAAAGGAGATAGGAACCTGAAACCAACAGGCTTCCCATATGTATCGTGGAAAAAAATAAATTAATTAAAAATCATCTTCTGTTCTTGCATGAAAAATATGTTGTCCACATTTTTGTGACAGAAAACATCCTAAAATATTCTTAATTTTCCACATTATTAACCATGATCAATTATACATATAGATGTGCACGCACACTTGAAGTAACCTGAGCTATTTAGAAGCAGTTTTATATTTAAATTATATGACAAAGTGACATTTTAAACTTTGGGAAATGCAACTAGTGGAACGTGGCATATGAATTATTTTTAATTAACTTCTAAGTGAATACAGCAACAGAGTCACTACCAGTAAAACAACTGCTTCTAAGAACTTCCTTACTCCTTGCTGTACTCACGGGCCACAAGACCAACCTTATGAAGATAACACTGGTCTGGACAATACAAAAGGCAAAAACACTTAAAAACCAGAGCCTGATTTTACAGAAAAAGGTAGATTTACTCCACTTTGTGCTTCATAGTTATCTAGGTATGTCCACCTGCCATCAGGGAATGGTGGTGTGTTATAGCCACAAAACACATGAAGACCCACAAACTCCTCGGCAGGAGACAGGTATCTGAGTGATTTAAGAGGAAGGAGGATGGCTTAAAACCATTGAACCTGCCAGTAATTAAATAATCAGATTTTTCTGTTAACTCAGATAATTCAGCAACAGAATGACAAGGCTGAGATTCCAGGAACTCTCCTGAACTACTGCAGACCCCACTCCAGCTGCGGGAGAGCAACGCTTCTCTCCCTGTGATTTTTTCCTGGTCTAAAACTGTAAAAACAGCTTTCCCCCTTCTGAATTACCCATCCGTTCAGGGCATGGGGTTTTCCACCAAAAGCAAGCACCTAATTGTTGTCAAAACAGCATTTTACACTGCCTAGGTTTTAAAGCAGGATGCACAGAGTATCACAGAAGGACTTAGAGTAAAAAGAAAATAACAAAACAAGAAAAAAAAACCAAACCCAAACCAAAACTAAAAATACCAGCTTACCGGGTGGAAACGGAGAAGTTCCTCCAGCTTTCACCTCCCCCCAAAATGCAGAAGAGAGTCAGGGGGAGTGAGTTAAGCATCCGATGCTTCACAGGGATGCCTGGGGAAGGGGAGTTATCCCTGGGATCTCATGGCTCAGCTCCAGCCGGCGGCAGCAGCAGCAGCTCTGGAGCACACACCATGCTCGCTCGCAGCCCCAGCCAGACACAGTCCCCATCGTCCCGCTGCCTCTCCACGGCACGAATTGGGAGGAAATGACTCAACTGTCATCCCCACATCTTCAGAAGCCTCAGAGCTGCTTCCTCTCCTTCCTCCCCCATCCCCCACGGCAGGGGATGGTGTGAACTGAAGGGCTCTCCCCTCTGTGCTTCATCAAATATTGGTGTTCCCCCAGAGCTCAGTCCGGGGAACAGTTATACATCCCTCCCCACCCTGACTCTATTTTGCAAATAACATCTTAGAATCACAGAATGGTCAGAGTTGGAAGGAACCTTCATGATCATCAAGTTCCAACCCCCCTGCCCTGGGCAGGGACACCTCCCACCACACCAGGTTGCTCCAAGCCCCATCCAGCCTGGCCTTGAACCCCTCCAGGGATGGGGCAGCCACAGCTTCTCTGGGAAACCTCTTCCAGTGCCTCACCACCCTCACACCAAAGAACTTCTTCCCCAGATCTCATCTCAATCTCCCCTCTTCTAGTTTAAAACCCTTCCCCCTTGTCCTGTCCCTCCACTCCCTGACCAAGAGTCCCTCTCCAGCTCTCCTGGAGCTCCCTTCACATCCTGGAAGGCTGTTCCAAGGTCTCCCTGGAGCCTTCTCTTCTCCAGGCTGAACAGTCCCAGCTCCCTCAGCCTGTCCATCTTGAGTGGAGAAACGTCAGACTTAAGTGTTTGTCTTAATAAATGCACATGTAACTACTCCACAAAATTAAAGAAAGCACATGCTCTCTATCCTACTGTTAAGTTCTGAAAATACTTCTAGATTTACAAGCAGTGTTTGGATACCACCCGATTTTCGTCTTGTAAAAATTCAGCAAAACTCTTTTTTGGGCGTTTGAGAATCACAGAATCATAGAGTCATTCAACTTGGAAGAGACCCCTGGGATGATTGAATCCAACCATCTACCCTACTCTACAAAGTTCTCTCCTACACCAGATCCCCCAACACCACATCTCAATGACTCAAAAAAGAAGGATTTGGAATAAGAAGGAAGTGTTAAAAATGGATGAGAAGCTCCCCAGGAGCCGGCAGTGCGCGCTGGCAGCCCAGAAACCAACCCCAGCCTGGGCTGCAGCAAAAGGGTGAGCAGCAGGGCCAGGGAGGGGANTCTTCCCTCTGAAGAGTAAAACGAAGTTTTTCTTCATCTAGAAAAACATGTAACCCATGCCAACACAAACACGTAACAGAAAGAATCTCCATGTCCCAAGCTACCCAAAGCCAAAGCGCACTGAAACACCACCTTTTTCATCTCTTACCAGCAAAAACTATCAAAAAAAGAGAGCACTTTGTGCTTTAAAGCACTGCTGAATCATGCAAATGCAAAATGCATTTTAATGCATTTAAAATTTAAGTCCAAAAAAGGCAATGATAAGAGCTAATGGAGTTCTACTTATTTATTTATCTTTTTTAAGAATGCATTTACTTATTCTCCACTAGGAACTCAGTTTCGTTGCGCATGCATAATGGAAGACAGTGTCTACAGAAATTATATCAATTTCTGGAAATATTCCTCCAGGCCATTCTGGATTACATACCCTGGAACTCATTCTAAAGCTGCATTTTACCAAAAGATCAGTTTTCATTCATCTCTTTGAGACAACTGAACAGAACTCGAGGTGATTCTGGGGACACTACTGCTTTGAGGTACAAACCAGGTGATCTGCAGTTCCATGTGAAAGCCCCCAGACAGCCACGAACAACCTGGTTCCAAAAATCAGGAGCTCGGAGTTGGGCATGGATGAGCATCTCCATGCTAACACACACATAAAAGCCCTTTGGACCTTAAAATATTACTTTTCTGCATTGCCTTTGATGATCTATGAAGCTCCTCAGTGCCATGTAAATGGGGGAAGTTAATTCAGGACAATATTTAAGGTTTTTTGTATATTAAAAAACCATACCCTTATGGCTCTATGGTAGTTCCCACGCAAACTGGGTTAGTATCTCTTTTCCCCTCTTCACACAAACGGGCTAAGGAAACTCTCGCCAGCTGAAATATCTGGCAGCATTTCTGGCAGAATTCACATCCTGGCTTTTTTTTATTTGCCCTCTGGCTTCTGATTCTTCTGAGGCAACATACTGGGCATGTTCCCTGTAACTTGCTGTGGGCAGATCTCCTCTGCGCATTTCTTTTGCCCACCCTCACATCTTTCACATCAGGAGAATTCTTGGGGGAAGGAATCCACTTTGACAGCAGTGTAAGAGCCAAAGCTACCACAGATCTTAATGCTTATTTCACCCATCTTACGTAAATCACAGCTTTCTATCCCTAATTCCAGATCCCTCTAATTTTTTGCCAGTGGATTTGACAGTAGGACCCAGAGGTTTTCACTCGGTGGCACAAGTCATAGGACTTCGCCCTGAAGACTTGAAAACAGTCAGTTTGCCTTTAGTAAGCTAAGGGGAAACCACAGCTAACATGCAAAACCACAAACTTAGATTAAATCCTTACTCTTTCCATATTAAGTAGTACATGAGTTATTTGGAAATTCTGGCTCTGCTCTTGTCACCTGTAGAACACATCTCAGCTGAGTAAAAACCTGCCCAGAGATCACACAGTAAGGGGTGGTTGAAATCCTTATGCAAAAGGAACTCCTGGTAAAGAAACCCCACTGCAAGCACTCAATTAGAACTTACAGATGTCATTATATTTTCCCAAAAGGAGGATTAATATCTGAGTAGAAATTCTAGTCCATAAACACAATCCTGAATAGCAGTAATTCTACATTTCAAAACTCACAGTTCTGAAACACATCTTTGTAGCTCAACTGGAACTTCCAGTATCTGATGCAGAAGATCAGGCCTCGTGTCCGTGTGGAGAACCAGGGGTTTAAAACATAAACACACACACTCTTGCAATTCTGCTAATGATTTCTTCTTTCTAATACAAGTGGAATCCTGCCTTCAGTGCTGGGCTCCCCAGCCCCAGAGAGACAGGGAACTACTGGAAAGAGTCCAGTGTAGGGCAACGAAGATGGTGGAGGGGTTGGAGCATCTNCCAAAGTCTCTGTCAACACAGTACTCATTAAAGATGACGTGGGAAAGAATTTGTGCCACATCTTGTATTTTACCCAATTTGAAAAAAACATTAAGGATTTTTAAATGAGCAGTTACTCATGTAAACGAGAGACTTAGATACTTAAGTACTAAGGGAACCACTGTCTTACTAAATGCTAATGGCATTTAAGATTAGAGATTTAGATTGGATATTAGGAAGTAGTTCTTTGGTGTGAGGGTGGTGAGGCACTGGAACAGGTTGCCCAGGGAAGTTGTTGATGCCCCATCCCTGGAAGTGTTTAAGGCCAGGCTGGATGGGGCTTGGAGCAACCTGCTGTAGGGAGAGGTGTCCCTGCCCAGGGCAGGGGGGTTGGAACTTGATGATCTTTAAGGTCCCTTCCAACTCTGACCATTCTGTGATTCTATGATGATTCTAAGAAACAGCTCTGTGATGAGCAGAACCTCCTGGGTTTAGATCTGTAGCCCTGGTGGTACTGAGACTGGTTGGCACCTCTTCACTTTAACCACTGAAAATGTAGAGTCTGACCTCACAGGCACAATGTGCAGCTCCTGTGCTTGTGCATGCCCTTTCCACTGCTTAAAAATAATTAAATACCTTTTTTTTTAACTAATATTATGGCAGAGGGTACAGTCCAGATGCCAACTAAAATACGTTATAACAGATGTTTGGTTGTAGCAGGATCCCAAAGAAGAGACAAGAAAGAAGGACCAGAGAGTGGCACAACAGGGGACACTTCTGCTACAAAAAGTCATGCTGAAAATAAAAAATATTTAAAAAATGACGTCTGTGTTGAACTAAAATAGCCCAAAGTCGTGCTAAAGCAACTAAAGTAGGGGGTTCTGAGCAGCTTTACAGACTTGTGTAGGTGACCTTGCAGAATACACCAAGTCCATCAATCACAATGCTTATAAACTTGAGACTACAAAGTTTCCAGAACTGGCAAAACAAACATCTCAGACCATACAAACATCTCGTTCACCTCAGGTGCCCCTTTGCATCCCCTGACTTTATAAAGGGGTCACACTTTGCCCTTCACAATAAAACAGTCGTCTTCAATACATCAAAGACGTGGCCACCATGAAAGCTCTCCAGTCAACCTTCTGGACCTTCCTTTTGTAACCACCACGGCCAAGAGGATGAAAGCTGGGACACTCAACAGAGAGGGACATAAAAACCGTTATGGAGTAATACAAAATTCATAAAGATATTTCCTCCAAATCAATCCAGCACCAGATTCTAACTTTTGTACACAAGTGCAATTTTGTGTGCGATTTTATGTGCAGTTTTGACCCAGGAAGGATGTTATAAATAGCGCTGAGTTGTGCTGCGGTGAGGAAGGAGACGGTGGAGACTTTTCCCCTGGATGTGGTATTTTGCCCCTTTTTCAGCAGGAGAGCAGTGCTGGCCACTTCCAGAAGTGCCCCTGGCCTGTGAATTCCAAGGGCACCTCTCTGACCTCCAGCTCTGCAGCCTGAGGAGGTGCATGTAAAGTTTCATAGAATCACAGAATGGTCAGAGTTGGAAGGGACCTTCAAGATTACCCAGTTCCAACCCCCCTGCCATGGGCAGGGACACCTCTCCCTAGAGCAGGTTGCTCCAAGCCCCATCCAGCCTGGCCTTAAACACTTCCAGGGATGGGTGGGCATCTTCCAGGGATGGGTGGGCATCAACAACTTCCCTGGGCAACCTGTTCCAGTGCCTCACCACCCTCACACCAAAGAACTTCTTCCTAAGATCTCATCTCAATCTCCCCTCTTCCAATTTAAAACCGTTACCCCTTGTCCTGTCCCTCCACTCCCTGACCAAGAGTCCCTCCCCAGCTCTCCTGGAGCTCCCTTCACATCCTGGAAGGCTGCTCTCAGGTCTCCCCGGAGCCTTCTCTTCTCCAGGCTGAACAGCCCCAGCTCTCTCAGCCTGTCCTCACAGCAGAGGGGCTCCAGCCCTCTGAGCATCTTGGTGGCCCTGCGCTGGACCTGTTCCACCAGGTCCATGTCCTTTCTGTGTTGAGGACTCCTGAGCTGGACACAGGACTCCAGGTGGGGTCTCAGGAGCACAGAGCAGAGGGGAGAAATATTTTCTTGTTGAGAAAATATTCATCATGAGACATTAATACTAATTAATAGGCTGGTACTAGAAGCTTCACTGTAGGTATCTGTGTTACACGGAGAGCCTGAATGTGCAACTCAGGACCGTGCTCTTTTGGTATCGGGCCCGGCACTTATGGAATTTGCTCTAAAATTTGTCAGAAGTCTTTAAGTGTTGTTGCTACAAAGCTCCAGTATCAGAATACTTCACCTTCTTTCCATTATCACTTTCAATGACTTTTTATTCCTGGACAGTACGAGCCACTTAAGTGCAAAAACACAAAACTAATCCACCGTAAAAACCACATTTTCTGTGCTATGTCTTGTTCTTGAAGAAGGGAATGGACATCTTCTCATTTCAGTAGCTTGCATACTTTTCATTTTCAGAGAGTTTCTCTGTGATGGCTTTCTCTATGGCTTTTTCTTCATCTCCATAATTATTTCTTCCAAAGAGAGAGCAGAATTTATCCTGGGTTCTGGGGAAAGGCTGGACCGAAAAGGTTTCAATAATTGAACAGGAATGAGCAAAGCTTTGACTTTCTACAATAGGCGTTTCCCAGTCTGGGAACCTGAAGCACAGCTCCTTTTTCCACTCATGTAAAAATGCATTTATGACACTTCCCGGGGTTTCTTCCTGAATCTGTGCTGGATTCTCAACTAGTTTCTGACTACAGATATTCAGGATGGAGGGTCAGAGCCAATATTACATCAAACAGTGGCTTCAGTGTCTTCCAAAGCACAGCAGGTTTTCCTCACTGGAACAGCACAGACCTTCCTGGCAGAGAACAGGGAGTGCAAACCCTCTTCATCTCCTCTGGTGAAGGAGGACACCTTGTGAAAGCATCACTTTAACAGGCTGTGTTCTAGGACTGCATCTTAATTTGTTCCAAGTAGGAAGCCACAGGACTTGTACCAACACTCAATCTCAGGAAGAAACAGAGAGATGGCTTTTTGCTTGTAAGCCCCAAGCTTATCACTCTAGTAATCACTTACAGAAAGTCTTCTGAACATGTAAGTGCATACATTTGCATCCTTTCTTCAACAGAACCTAGATTTGATCTGGAAAGAAAACACTCCTACCTCACGCTCAGCTTTCATCTCTCCTCGTGCTCTAATTAGCCAATTAATTTAGCAAACAAGACTTGGAACACATCAAAGGGCCAGCACGGGCGGTTTGTTTTGTGGTCATGTGGTAAGCTTATGTTTGTAGTGAGAAACGTAAGATTTTGGTTCAGACCAAGTATCTTCCACACAAACTAACACAGCTGGATTCTTGATAAGATGATCAAAGTAAGACTTAATTTTCCTACACGAAGTTTCCTTCATCTGGGGGCTGCACCAGATGATCTCCAAAGGTCCCTTCCAACCCCATATCAACCTGTGACTCTCTAAATTCAGACCTCACAGACTAATTGCAGATTCCTGAGCCCTCCAAACACTCATCTGTCATCTCTCTTGGAGGTACCAGCTCTCAGTTGCCACCTACTGCTGTTCTTCTGGACTTAGACACAAGCCCAGACCTTCTCACCTGCCCTGATACCTACGTCCTGCCTCTGCAACCCAAACCCAGCTACTCAACCCACCCCTTCCTCTCTGTTCTTACCCATCTCCTTCACTTTTCCTGAAGTTTCCACCCTGGGAGGGGAGACTGGAAGTCAGGATTGCCTTCTGGAAGGCAGAAAGTGATTTACAATGATAATTCACAGAATCAGAACCCTCTCTTGAGCCACTTTCCCCTCCTGACTCTAAGCCAGATCTGTACAGAGGGAGACTGATTCCATTTAACTTGGCACCACGGGGAAGAGTGAGAATTATGAATAACCAAGGGTAGGCAATTGAAGAATATGACTGAATTAGGCATTTCATAATTGCGCCTGGCGTTCTTGCATAAATCACTTGCCCCCACATGAAACCTGACACTGCTGAGAGATGTGAGAGAACAGCAATCTTTTCAACACAGAAAACAGAACTAAAATTGTGGTTAGCTAGAAACCATAGGGTGCTAGTAGTACTTTAAAGAAGTGTTACTTCTTCAGCCCAAGCCACTAATGCACACTGTATCTACCCTTAAAAGAAGAATCCAACAAAAATAGGAACGTGTTCCTTAAATAATGATTTTACTAGATTTTTCCATAAACAACTCTTCCAGTAAACAGGTTGCAACTACCAATATTGTGTACAAACTATTAATGCTCCACTAACGTTAATTAGACCAAACTACCACCATTTCTCTATTCCTTAGGGCATAAAAGAGGCACTTTTCATTTCCTAGCATTTTCCTACCATTTAAAATTCAAATTATTTTTCCCTGGCCTTTTTTTTCACTCACACAACAAGCCATTTCTGTAAAGAGTTAGTCCAAATAACTGAGCACAAAACACACATGTGCTCCTCCAAATACTACACGAATGTTAAACTCACCATATCTGGAGCAGCCCGAGGTGATGGAGAAGCAATGCAAGGCAACCACAGGTAGGATTTGCCACCTCTGCACATTCTCCTCGCAGTATAGATTTGCTGGGGAAAAGAGTCACAACAGTAGTGCAGGAACAGAGCAGTAAATCTCTGCTGAAAGGCACAGTGTGAACTCTCCCTGCTCAACGCACAAGCTGTCACATCTCTCAGGCTTCTGTCACTTAAGCCTCACGTTAGGAGGACACCTCATCTAAGAAAAATACCTTAATATAAACCAGGCATCTCGATACAGCCATTAGTGAGAATAGCAAGAACAATCAAAGTGCAGGTATCTTGTCTATATTCCAAAAAACACGGAGTATTTCCTGGGATGGGAAAACCTGAGCTTATTCCAAAGTTGTGGTGATAGACATGAAATACCCTGACAGTCCAGCTCTCTACACACCACAGGACAGAGGCCTGCAGTAAGGCTGAAGCTGAGAGACACCTTCCCGTCCAGGAAAAACCATTCTCATGGTTCCATGGTCTGCAAAACATAAACTCTTTTCAAGAGAAATGTCTTGGGTCACATTCTGCAGAATAAGAGCAGTTCTGCACCCAACCGCTGTGTAAAAAAAAAAAGTTCCATCCGTGTTGAACACATTCTGTTATGGTCTCTACAACACTTGAAAACATCCATAAAATCAGTGGAAATGCCAAAGAAAGGGAAAAGGAAAATACAGGATCATAACCTCCATCATGAAGGAAGAGCAGAATGACCCTCCAAGAATCGTGCCCAAGCAGTTCAGAGCTCACCAAGCCCATGAGCAGGGTAATCATAGAGTCATAGAATGGTCAGAGTTGGAAGGGACCTTAAAGATCATCAAGTTCCAACCCCCCTGCCCTGGGCAGGGACACCTCCCACCACACNACTCCGCACTTGGCTTGGTTGAACTTCATTCAATTTCCACAAGCCCACCCTTCCAGCTTGTTTAGATCCCTCTGGATGGCATCCCTTCTCTCCAGTGTGGCAACCATGACACTGATCTTGGTGTTGTTGGCAAACTTGCTGAGGGGGCACTCTATCCCACTGTCCATGTCCCCAACAAAGATGTTAAATAGTATGGTCCCAGCACCACCCCTGAGGAGCATCGCTCATCACCAGTCAACACCTGGACATTGAGCTGTTGACCACAACCCTTTGAGTGCAGCCATCAAGTCAGTTCCTTATCCACCGAGTGGTCCATCCATTGAATCCATAACTTTCCAATTTTGAGACCAGGATGCCATGCAGGACGGTCTCACATGCTTTCCTTATGTCCTGGTAGATGATGTCTGCTGCTCTGCCTTTGTCCACCAAGCCTGTGGCAGTATCATAAAAGGCCACCCAGAGCCCTTGTGTTCAGTGTCAAAGTTTTAACAGGAGACAAACAGGAAGGTTGGCACTGATCCTTTAGGAAATGTCTGACACAATTCTTCATTTTCTGGCTCCTCAAGATCTAATAGACAGCTGGGGGAGAGCCAACACAGCAGACTGAAAAATACCCAACCTACCACAACAACCTGCTACTGCAAGCAAGTGAAGTCTTCCAGAAAATGAAGGACATAGATCAGGAAAAACTCCACATCTTTTAGTCATTTACCAACAACAGCAACACCTTCTCTTTCACGATGTCCTCCACCTGAAGGAAATGAGTTGCTGATCTGACAATCCATCATTCCTGGCTTCTTCCATGGTGAGTAACTTTCAGAGTCACCAAACTTCACTAAGGAAAGCTTTCAAAGTCACCCAGGTGTTTCACTCAGTGCCTGACTCCTCACTCTCAGCTCTTTAGATTCGTAACCTTGCTTCTGTTAGACCTTCCACGTTCTTTCACTAATTACTGCTCCACTTCCAGCCTTTCAGGCTGACACCTATAAGTCCTATTTTTAATAGCATAAAATGTGGTTAAAGGGAAGAAGAAATAAAGAATGCAATCCATAAGATCTATTATTATTTCGTATTTTATACATACACAAAATGCCTATGCACACTTGGCAGCACCTTCAAAATTACACTACAATACAGAATGGTTAAAAACTTTTGCAACAGGTTTTTGTGGTTTTGCCTTGAAACCCAAAAAATGAGTGCTCTTTCGTACTAGTCAACTGAAATTTTGCACTATCCATTAGAACTTCTAATATACATTCCAAAAGTTTGCTCATGAAGGGCTACACTCTTCATTGAAGGGACAAGACCTTTATATCCTCAGTGACTAAGCAGACAAAGACTGTATGGGTAATAACCCTCAGAAGTACAGTTTCAGTGATGCATCTGTTCCCAGTGGCAACTGAGCAACAGGTTTGCATCATTCCCTGACCAAAATAGTTCCCAAAGTCAAAGGAGCCTCCCAGCAGCAATGTGAGCTGTCTGTATTAAGACCACTTCAAGTATGGAAGAGGCAAGGCAAGGAAGGTGCTGCCAGAGCCCAGAAGATTGGCAGAGCAGGAGTCCATTACATCAAACAACAGTCGAAGATTTCCATGGTAAAGGGTAAGACACACACTGTTTTCCCAGATGTTACTCAACACAATCACAGAATGACACGGGGTTGGAAGAGACCTCTGAAGATCATCGAGTCCAACCTCCTGCCAGAGTGGGGTCACCCAGAGCAGGTCCCACAGGAACATGTCCAGGTGGGTTTTGAATGTCTCCAGAGACAGAGACCCCACCACCTCTCTGGGCAGCCTCTGCCAGGGCTCTGATACCCTCACAGCAGTGAAGTTCCTCCTCAAATTGGAATGGAACTTCCTATGTTCAAGTTTGTGCCTGTTTCCTCTTGTCCTGCCACTAGAAAAAGCCTGGCCCCATCCTCCTGACACCCACCCTTCAGTACGTNTTTCCCTCTGCTGTCTACTGTTTTGTCTGGATTATAATTAATTCTCAGTTTTAGGAGATATCAGAGTGAAACATTTCAGTTCTGTCCTGTATCATGCTCAACGCATGCAGACTCACTTCAAAACAGGCAGATTACTGTCTCTGATATTTAATTTATCAGACAAGAATTTAATTTGGAGCTCATCTTCAAACATAAATATGGAGATGGTATCATACACGGCAAAACAAAAGCACCGAGTATTTCTTTGTAAGAATTACTTACACTATGCACTTCTCTTTTAACAGTAATATTTTCTTAAGGTTTCTTGTTTCAAACAAATGCATGTTTATGTGCACATACACACTTCTGTATTTTGTGACACATTTCCAAGAAAGCTGATGTTTTTTCTCCTAGTTTCCTATTATTTTGTACATTCTATTACATAGCATATAGTAGCTTTCTATACATTTCTATATTTCTTATAAATTTCTATTTCTACATTCTAACAATCAGGCTTTGGGCAAATAAGATTAGTGTGTGTCTCAATACTACCTGGATTTAAAAAAAAAAAAAAAGGGTAAAATTTCTAAATGGAGAAAAAGAAAACAATTTGGAAAATCAATTGCCGAACCTTAGATTTACAGTAACAGAAGCTCACCGTGGATTCGGCAGTTTTCCTCACAGATGGAGAGAGCACACACAGCAGATAACTTAGATAAAGCAGACTGAATTACTCCACAATTCCATTTTGCAGGGCTGAAAGCAGCTGGCACATGAGGAGAGACCCGTTTGTCCCGTGAAATGCTGGGGTTATGCAGATAAAACCATCTTGGTCCATCACAGGTGCCCTGATGCCACAGACCCTGTCCGGAGGAGAGGGTCTGCTTGACCACATCCTGTAGGAAGTGTGAGATTGCAGCCTAGAAACATTCTGCATGGACTAAGACACAACAGTTATCCCAGCAATTAGAAGTTGATGTCTCTCACCACTCTCATGGATTAGTGAAATCTTAATTTATCACCCTGCACCGACCTCCTCCAAGGGAACAGAAGTCATTACCTCTGCTATTGCTGAGACAACTGTTCTGGAGTGCTATTGAAGAGCCTTGGGTGTCTGGCAAGAAAATATCTCATGTATTACAACTATCTAAACTTTCATGGTGCTTTTCAGACTTAGAATAAAATATGCTACACAGTTTGGAAAACAGTGTACAACTTTGCTTTCACATTCCCAGTGCTTGTTCCCTACCCCTCCCTGAGGAATTCCAATTCTTTTCTCTTACGTATTAAGGAATGAAGCATAATTTCTCTGAAAACAGACACATAAAGTGAGAAAGAAAGAAATCAGATGTATCAGAGGAGGACTGCCTTCTACCAGGCCTCTAAATCTCATTCCTACGGTAAATAAGCATCTATAAAAAGCCAAGTGAATCACTGAAATGCTACTGCCATGTAACTTCTAAATCACCAGAATGTTGTGTCAGTCAACAGCCAAATACATTTTGAAGTCTGGAGCATAAAAAGGGATGCACAATGGCTGCTAAACTTTCTAGGTTGTGTTTCAGGGGTCTTTTATTCTCGTGGAGCTAACATGTAGAGTGAGAAGAGCTGAACATCAAAAGTATGTGATTACACACTGAGATTTCGTGAGATCATAGAACCACAGAATGGTCAGAGTTGNAAGAACATACTAATACAACCACACACGTATGCAACAAAAAAATTGTGACAGTTGTCTTAAAAATGTCTTCTGAGACAAATTTAACACATGAATTCATGTTTTAACATATGAATTTCATATGAATTTAACATATGAACTCATAAGTGCTTACACATATAGACACGTAATTCTCCTCAGTGGTACCACACAGCTCTCGACCTTGGTGCCCAACAAACCAGCTGCTTTACCACTGCAGTGATAACGTGGGTCTGTTCATTTCTTCCACTAAATCTTGCCTAAAATAAGAGATTTTTCAGGAAGCCGCATCCCAACATCTTCCAATTCTGTCTTTAAATAGCAGAACCAAACATAATGGGGAGTCTGTAATTCTGCTCTTTGTTAACTTCTTTTCCCTATCAATGTTAATTCACTTCTATCTCATCAGTCATTCAGGTTAAACCACTTTTACCTCTGTCTCTCACTCTCAGCTCTGTAATATCACCTCGTAAGCTTCCATAAGCTTGTAGAACCTCATCTTCACTGCGCTTAGTTCAGACCTTTCTTAAGTATCTCAGGTCTTGGTCAATGGTCCTGTAGCCAATTTTCTATCCATAAGAATGAAGATGAACTGGGACAGTCTTAATATTTTGAATCTGGAGCTGCCCTTTTCCCACTTTCTTTCTATTGATGGAAATGCCTCCCTGTGTTTTAGAAAAGTTCACAGAACAAGACTGAAGAGAAAGCACGCTTTTGCAGGGCACTCTTGAATCCAACCAGCAGACAAAAAGAAGACACTGATTATATGATTTCCATATCTGCTTTAAATTAATTTTTTCTCCTGTATGACTAAAGCCTGTAAACAATCCTAAATACAGAAAAAAAATAAGTTAGGTAGAATTTTTCTTTAAATTAAGCCATTATTTTATAAGAGTATACAGTGACCAACAGTCTTACAATATTCTAAATGTTCCAGGGCACAGAAAAAACAATGGGCTGTTTCCAATAGTTTTCTATAAATTCCATTAATTTTATCCATATTTTTCCCATATATCTATGATAAGACATCAGGATCAAAGCCTCAGTGAAACCAGTTACGGGGGTTTCTTGTACCAGGGAGCAAGTGTTAACTCATACGTCCCTTCCAGTACCCACTGGAGAGAACACCCTTCAAACTTGCCAAACAGGAGAAAATCTTCTCCCCGAGCAACTCTTAAGTCATTACTATGCTTCTCTTCCTACCCACACTGCATTTAATGCAGTTATTTTAAGTCCCTATGAAAAACCATGAGGAGAGATCATCAGAATTCACAATTACTGCTTTGCTTCACCCACACATTGTACCTACACTGTACTTCCTCCACTCAAGACAACGTCCCCATCTCAGATGTTCCAGAGAAGGCCAAGCATTGAGCTACTGGCCAAGACACCTTGAGTGCTCAGACGTTATTTGCAGCCTAAGTATAGTGCCAGTTCAACAAAAAAATGTCAAAATACATACAGAGATGACCTAATCTATCACATAATTCCAGTTACTGTAGTTTTCTACAAGAAAAACTGCCCACATGTCAACTCCAAAGAGAATCGGAGAATCATCTAGGTTGGAAAAGACCCTTGGGACCAAAGAGGTCAATAGAAGACTGTGCCATGCTAGAAGTCCTACAAGGACATTAATTCTGCTTCACTGAAGCACAAACATCAACATTTAACTACTTCACTGAAGTCTGTAAGAACTTCCCACAACTAGTGACTGCCCATGCATCACTGATGCCAAAACGACCACCTTGCCACAGGCCTCTGGAGGGTGTCACCAGCCATTTGATGTCACCCTTCATCCTCCAAAACGGGGAAGTTTTGTTCTGGAGAGAGAAAAAGAAGAAAATTTTCCCTTACCACAGCAAAGCCAGCAATCACCGCTCCAGTGCCCGAGGCCTCTTACTAAATATAAAGCAAAAGCATGCTGTGAATTAAAAAATGGCAGTGTTATCCATGTTTAACTCCTCTTCCAGCCCGCTGCTCCTCTGCTTCAGAAGAAGAAAGAACTTCACAGAGCTTGGATTTTGCTGCCAGGTGCTGAAAAAACCATGAGTAAGGCTGCTGGGGGATGTTTCCAAACCCCTCCTGCAGAAATTGTTTGCAAATGCTCCAGTGCTGTGCCATCCCCACGAGTCACCAGTGCCTCCAGAAACCCCGAGCAGCACCCTCCAGCACAAACCACTTGAGCATTTTATTGCTGTTTTGGAGTGATCATCTTTAAAGTGTTCAAGTTATTCCCTTTCACGGCTACATCCGATAAAACTTCCAGTCCCATAACGCTACTAAATCCTCTACAGCACAATTCTTCCTCAACAACCTGCTCTTTTTGCAGTTGCAGCATTTTCTTCTGTTATCTAAAACTAATTCATAACCTTTATGATTAATTCCAGACAGCAGAAAAGTAAATACACGATACTCAAAACCTGCATTCCACAAAAGCAGACTTTGTGGGGAAAAAAACGACGACAAACTGTGCCTGGGCACATAAAAGTACCTAAATACCCACGAAATAGCTGGAAGCAAACCCATCGCACTGATGCAGGGAAATAAGCACTGAATGAAATAAAATGGTACTGTTTTAAGTTCTAAATGGTACTTTTATGGTACTGTTTTGAGTTCTAAATGGTACTTTTATAGAGTATCTACCAGAAAGTGCTACACTAAAGTAATGAGTTTCCCCTGAATTACTCTCTTTTGCATATATACCTACTGAATTACAGAAACAGGTCTTAAATGTGTTATTATTAAAATGATTTTTAACTGCAAGTTATCCCAGAAATTGCCCAGACCTTACAGACAGCACAGCTGATGCACACTGCTTCCATAAATGTCCTAAAAGGGGAACTATGTGGACGGCATACCTCTGCCCCTGGGTGCACGTGGCAAAGGGGGAGGTCACGGTCCCACAGCAACTGTCTGGTGAAACCTGAACATCTGACACCAGTAAATCCTGCTGCCCTTGTTCTGTGGAGACCCAACAGCCCTGCCAGGGGAGGATTCCCCCTGCAAGCTGTCATCCCTGGGTGGCTGGGAGCCAGCCCTGTCGGCACGGGGACCCCGGGATCAGCTGTGCTCCCGACAAAAGCTGGTCCAAAAATACACACAGGAGCTGGTCGGTGCCCACGGAGCCACAACCAGCAGCTCCTCAGGGCTGAGCAGCTCCTGTCTCTGGGGATGGCCACATTTCTGCTGAAAAAGCCACAAATTACTCTTTATCACAAGCCAAATTTAAAATAAGTCAAGTGTCGAGAGGAGGTGATTGCTCGCTGCAGCATCGGGGCTCAGCTCTTCACATCTCTTAATCAGCTGCCACTAAAAATACAAAATCCTCATGTGAGAATGACATTCCATAGTCCCCAATTCAGGATATTACAGGAGGCTCAATTAAAACCAATAAAACTCAGATCACTGAAGCAAATGCACTGCTATTGACAACGGAAACGTGTGTTCTCTAGCACTTACCCCTGGTACTACAAGTAAGAGTGATCCTGAAATCTGAACTGGGGACTATAACTTCATTTGACAGAAAACTAATGACTGAGATTAAAAACCGTTGTGGGAGTCTGAGTCAGTAAAGAGCACGAACCAATGACTGGAATATTAAAAAATTAAAATAATGTCACCACTTTTCAGAATGTGGTATTGTTATTGTATATTTCTGTGGACTAACTCTGCGTCTCAGCTAAACTGTGCTGAGGTTACAGCTCCATCGGAAACCAAAAATGAAACCTTTGAAGTATATGGTTCTTAAATTAATTGTTTCAGCCCAGTGCAAATTTGATCCAGAGAACACGGCAGGACAGGGAGCTGAGCTTTTTGCCTTTGGAAAGATGTAAGTGGCCAAAGAAATTTCGAAAAATGGTCAATTAGATTTTATCCTTTATTTGAACTACTAAAGGAAAAATAAGTGACTAATTTTCTATAACATTTATTTCTTCCCCGTCTTTACTGTCAGAATCTTTCCAGTCAACTTCAAAAATTGCTTCCCACTGCTCTGGTTCCACCAACATTGGAAGGACATGGAGCTGCTGGAGTGGGGCCAGAGGAGGCTACCAAGATGCTGGGAGGGCTGGAGCAGCTCTGCTGTGAGGACAGGCTGAGGGAGCTGGGGCTGTTCAGCCTGGAGAAGGCTCCAGGGANATGTTTTCTTGTTTTATTTTCCTATTAAGAATTCTGATCTTATTAGACTGTAAAAACAGAATTAGTTTAAGTATAAAAGACAGAAAGCATTATTCAAGCAAGGATGTCAGAAAAAAATCTCTTATATTCAGTGCTGATTATTCCAAAAGTACAAATTGAATTACACTTGTAATGAAAACATGAAGTCTCCATAGCTCATTTGTTCTGTATAGAAACCTGTATCATTTCTCCAGGAATCAGCTTACCCTGTAAATTATACTGCTAATCCGTCAAACTCACAGGGTAGAGCAGGTACAGTTTTATACTCATTAGGGATTCACTTATAAAACTGACAATCTGGCACAGTTTGTACTCAGCATAACGGGACAAGTTAGAATAAAACTGGATCATACAGAGAGACAAGTTCAAGTCAGTGAAGATAAAGAGTGCTGACAGCACGGCAATCAAAGGACACTCAATTTTTTTTTCAATATCTGGCTTTATAACTCACCAAACTCAGCTATTTTTGCTTCAGCATCTTCAAGATTGCACTCTGAAACAAAACTTAAAAGTTTCTTCCATAAATTCCTAAATGGTGATGGGGCACAGTTCCGGAGTGCTTGGACTCCAGTAGAAATTCCAACTTATTTCCACAGGCCCCCTGGGAAGGAAACACCTCCTTTAGGGCTCATCAAGGCACAATGAAGTGCAAGGACAAGGTCCAAACCCAAACTGTTCCACTGTGGGCAAACAGGAGGGCAGCAAATGAGAGCAACCATGTGAAGTCAGATACAGGGATGCATCCCTACATCCGTACATCTCTCTACATCACCTTGAAAGGACACTGTAGAGAGGTTGGTGCTGGTCTCTTC
The DNA here is from genome assembly GCA_013400375.1 of Thinocorus orbignyianus. Taxonomy (NCBI): domain Eukaryota; kingdom Metazoa; phylum Chordata; class Aves; order Ciconiiformes; family Thinocoridae; genus Thinocorus; species Thinocorus orbignyianus. The sequence goes on from VXBW01006469.1 coordinate 26,559, forward strand.
TCACAGGGAATTAGTGACAGAACAAGAGGGAATGTCTTCAGGCTCCAACAGGGTTGGTTTAGTCTGAACATTAGGACAGAATTTTTCCCAGAAAGAGTGGTCAGACACTGGAACGGGCCACCCAGGGAGGGGGTTGAGTCCTCATCCCTGGATGTGTTTTACAGTGGTTGAGATGTGGTGTTGGGGGATCTGGTGAAGGGGAGAACTTTGTAGAGCAGGGCAGATGGTTGGACTTGATGATCCCAAGGGTCTCTTCCAACCTGAGTGATTCTATGATTCTATGATTGGGAGTGCCAGTCCAGACTGAACTTCCTTTTTTTCAACTGAATGCCTCCAGATACACAGAAAAAAACCCCACATTAGTTTGGAGTTTCAACTAGGCAGGAAATTCCGCCCTCTCCCACCAGTGGAGATGAGGCCATGGAGGATTTTGCTTTCAAAGGTTTGTTTTGGCTTGAACTGATTTTTGAGCCCCCATGTACAGCATTGCCTGTCTGTTCAGAAAGATCACACTGCAATGTCCTGAATTACTCTTACGGATTCAGCTACACCTTTCACCTGATGTATTTTTGGATGGTTGCTTTATCTTCCTTTTTATTTTTTAAAGGCTGGCTCCAGGCTGTGCAAGTCACCTTTCAAACAGAAAGTGATGTCTAAAGGAACCTATTTCACTTCTCTCTCATTTTCTCACCCTCTCCCGATCTTGACATGCTTGACATCTACACAAACTCAACAGAGACTCACCACCCAGAATGAGAACATAAAAGCAGCCAGTGCAATATTGTGGACAGGGAGAAACTGCAGCACTATTATATTGTAGAATAATCACATCAAATAATTCAATATTCTGCATATGATTAATCTCACATGCCTTAAGAAGTTATATTTGTTCAGAAAAGTCTAATCATCAACTTTCTCCTCCTAACTCAAACCCACCATTCGCTGTATTTGAACTGTATTGCTCTATTTCTTTCTTCTGCCAATGTGACACAGAACACTCAAAAACGTGATGAACCACTATGAAGAAGACATATTTGGGATCATTAATCCAACTGAAACACCAATGAAAGCTTCCTCTAGAAGATCACTGACTGAGGAAAACTAAACAACAAACAGAAAAGAACTTCTCCCAAACTCAGGCACAAAGCAGGACAAAAAAGCACTCATTTAGAGGATTTTTGTATCTGCTCCCATCCTCTATAAGAAGATCAGATTGTCAGTTCCTCAGCCCAGGAACTGCTCCAAAAGAAGAGATTTTTGAGCTTCTTTAAGAAAATTAAGGCCCCCAAAATGGCTTGTTTATCAAGGTCTCAGTCTTGATGGGACACAGGGCAAACACACCAGCACCTAGGGTAGCCACGATCACTTCTACTCCTCTCCTGGTCAAGCTTTTCACCGATCATCTCCTAACACATTATCCAAAATCCTTGTCACCTTTCTGCACCTTCCTGCTCCCCAGGACGGTCCAGAAGCTTTCTTGCTT
>VXBW01006469.1:31907-44383 GCA_013400375.1 Thinocorus orbignyianus
TCTTTCTCTTTCTCTTTCTCTTTCTCTTTCTCTTTCTCTTTCTCTTTCTCTTTCTCTTTCTCTTTCTCTTTCTCTCTCTCTCTCTTTCTCTCTTTCTCTTTCTCTCTCTCTCTCTTTCTCTTCCTCTTCCTCTTCCTCTTCCTCTTCCTCTTCCTCTTCCTCTTTCTCTTTCTCTTTCTCTTTCTCTTTCTCTTTCTCTTTCTCTTTCTCTTTCTCTTCCTCTTTCTCTTTCTCTTTCTCTTCTTTTTTTTATAGTGAACACTTTGTCTATGTTTGGTAATTTTCCCATTTAACATAAAAGGATAGACAGACACTGTGGTTTTACACTACAAACATCACCCCAGGCAAATGAATAATTTCACTTTAAAAAGCACACTTTTTGGCACTGGAAGACTCAGCATCGTGCTTTTACACATGAGAAAATAGAAGCACTAGCAAAACTGCAGCAGAGTCCTCCTAAGCAGTTTCAGAGACAACCACAATCTTTCAGAAAATTAAAAAAACATCCAAGAAATTAGGGAAAACAAGTATATAATGTCATATAGAAGGTGGGTGTAACAACTAAATATCCTTATGCTGCAATAAGCGAGCTATAAGTGAGATGTTGCCCTGATGACTGTAATACTTCGAATTCCCATAATAGCAAAATCATTAATTTAAACCATCATTTAATACTCATAACCTAAATTATGGAGAGAAGTGCAAGACTCAGAAATACTGAATAAAAAAAAATAGTCTACTTCTAAGGAAACTAGAAACTTAATGATACTGAACAAGAGAATAACGCACTAAAGACTTCATCAATCACAGTAATTCTCAACGAAATCAGGACATTAGACATCTTGCAGAATGCAGAAATAAAGGGTTCAGCTGGAAGCCTTCGGGAGTCATAGAATCATAGACTCATAGAACGGTCAGAGTTGGAAGGGACCTCAAAGATCATCAAGTTCCAACCCCCCTGCCATGAGCAGGGACACCTCTCCCTAGAGCAGGTTGCTCCAAGCCCCATCCAGCCTGGCCTTAAACCCCTCCANTTGGTGGCCTTCGCTGGCCCCGTTCCACCAGTTCCATGTCCTTTCTGTGTTGAGGACTCCAGAGCTGGACACAGGACTCCAGGTGGGGTCTCAGGAGCACAGAGCAGAGGGGGAGAATCCCCTCCCTGGCCCTGCTGCTCACCCTTTTGCTGCAGCCCAGGCTGGGGTTGGTCTCTGGGCTGCCAGCGCGCACTGCCGGCTCATGTTGAGTCGGCCAACTCTAAAGACTACAGGGTCCTTTGGTAGTGTAGACTGCAGAGTTGGAATCCCCCAGGATCATACCATAAACCATGGATCTATATAACAGTGCTGGAACATGAGGATCTAAACCAAAGAGATTTCTACAGCTGCCGTAACGACTTTTCTGGACCTCTTAATTTACTTGTGATAGTCTTTACTCATAGCAAAGCAGCTTGGTACTTAAACAGATTAAATACAAACATTTTCCTCAATTTTCAACAAAAGCAAGGTCTTGTATTTTAAAGAAATCAGTCTTTGAATTGGTAATAAGAACTTTTTTCATTCATGCCACTGGGTGTACTAGTAAGAAAATGACATTTAATCATCTATATTTGCAATAAAACTTTACAGTTCAGCATAGCCAATAACATTAAAAGAAGTACACTACTCATTGTGTAATACCAACCTATAAAAAATAAAATCAGGAAAGTCAGCTGAAGGCATTAAGGTAGAAAAACAAGTGTCAGGTAAATGTGTTAAAATTATGGGATACTCACAAACACTGCAATGGTACCTTAATCTCCCCAAGGCAATGGAGGGCTGAAATAAAATGATCATTGAAATTTAGCCTTCCAAATTTATCTCCTGATGAGTACTATCCAACAGGTAATTGCTAACTATTTTTTTTTTCACCATGTTACTGTACTGCTGTAGAAATCTTGTGGTAAATTAAGGTATCCACATTTCATGGAAGTGATTTTTCTGGAACATTGAGCCCTGTGCCTCTGGTGCAAATCACAGCCCAGGCACTCCAAGTTTTGCACGAGGGAAAAGAGCAAAAAGCCTTCTAGGAACTCTGCAATAATGTAAGAAAGCAATATATTCTCCATGTCAGCACCTAACTACTTTAACCTTGTCCATCGTCCTCTTCCTGACCTCTTTTCCTCGTTTGCTTCCCTATCTCCAGTTTTTCAGCAGCTGGAGGCAAGGATTTGCAGAAAAGCATCAATCACAGTGCACACTCAGCTCGTTTCAAACTACTCAGCGTATCTTTAGTGAGCGTGGCATGGTATCACAAGCAGCAAAAAATGAAAAGCACATGATCTGGTATCTAAAGATAGTGCACCTCGTTTTTGAATGCTTAACTTGAAATTATTAGTATGCTTTAGGCTTTTAAATATCATAAAAACTGCACAGTTGTGTAACGTGCCGTATTTTATCACAGTCATCTTCGTGCACAATTACCAGCTAACAAAATACTTCTGATATATATATATATCAGAATATATATATATAAGTATATATAAGTAATTATTTCATTAGATGTGAATTTAAAATGTAACCAAACCCCCCCAACTGATGGACTTATTAAGATGGATTCTTCCAACCTATTATGTGCGTCATAAAGGTTTCATTTTTACAACTAATACTTGATGCTTACAGTGCCTTGCCACAGGAAATAACTAATTAAATCAGAAACAAACCAGGCAACTGTAGAACTTTTTCTACTTTCTTTCCCTCATTAGCCTCCTCAGTTGAGAAAGCTCAGCTTTTCTAGGTAACAGGTAACCAACAACTTGTCATGAAAGTACGTTCTCATTTTAAACTCATGATAGAGAAGTCTCAGATGCTGAAAATTTTTCAGTTAAATCAAACAGCAGCCAACAGAAATGGAAACTCCTTCCTTTGAGAACCAAAACTCTTTGAAAATGCTCTTTAATAGAGCAAAAGACACAGCAAATTCATGATCGCTTTGCTCCGCTGTAACTTTACAACTTTTGAGACAACAGTAAGTTACCAGAGAACGATGGCAGCTGAGAGTCTCATATTAGCTCTTAAAAAAAGCAATTATTTTGTAGTAATTGTAACTTAAGAACACACTCCCACAAATATCTGGCACTTCTTACAGAAAAATATTTGAAAGCGGTAATTCCCAGCAGTGCAAAAATCATACACTCTAAAAAATTACATGAGAAATTAGTGCAAAGTTTCACCTAATGAAGTAAAACAGAGCTGAAAGCCAAATTCTTGACCATCTCCTTCGGTGATGAAGGCACAGAACAGAAACACTGGAGAACTACCCATCTCATAGCCTTGGATTTCTAGCAATCCTAAAACTAACACGTTAAAACCTGAAACATCTTACTTCAGTGGTCCCTGGAAGCCTGTGTGTATTTTTAACATTCCTAATGTGCTCTGCTGGTTCCCTTATTCCCAGGGCTTCGTTGGAGCACGGCTGTCAGTAATTGCTGCTCTTCTGCCTCTCAGCTAATTACACTCTTCCCCCCAAATGGAGTTTGGAAAGGTGTAATGTCCTGCCATACAAGTTTGTTGCCAAATAGAAAACATACCTTTGAAAGAGTTTTTTTGGTGCTGGCCAATGAATCATCCCCTTTAATCAGGTTGATTTCTACACTTCAGAACTTAAAAAGATTAGTTTTCAGTATCCTCCTGTGCTCTGCACCTGTTAAATGGTGTATTAACCTTGCTTTTCTGTAAACTTCTGGCCAGAAAACAAGCCCAAAATAGCACACATGAATTCTAAACAAAACCCCTCAAATCTAACAGTTCATACTCTGGGAGTACCAACAGCTTTAGGAACTTACTCCTGCATGCCTCAGCCACCTGGCAATGGCTTTGTTGTCATTATGCACTCTGATATTTATATTATTAACTGAGTTTGTTGGAAATTCACAGAGTTATACAAGAATCAACCATGCGTTCCCACACCTTAAGGACAGATGCAGATCAGCTGTCATGGGAAGCTTCTAATCCAGCCAGAAGGATGCACCAGCGAGCCAAGACAGGCAGGAACCAGGCCAGGTTGGATGGGGCTTGGAGCAACCTGCTCTCGGGAGAGGTGTCCCTGCCCATGGCAGGGGGTTGGAACTTGATGATCTTTAAGGTCCCTTCCAACTCTGACCATTCCGTGATTCTATGATTTGAGAGGTGTTTGGATTTGGAACCACCAACCATTACATCCAGAACGGGCTATAGATCTACAGCAGCTTGTGGCAGCTAAGCCAGAAGGGCAGAGCCAGCAGGCCACCTCAAACAAATGGTAAAAAGAAGTGCCTCCCAACTAAGTAACCCAAAATAAAATGCCTTTTGGTCTAGAAAAGAGCATAAAGGCAGGACAGCCAAATACACTCTCATGCTTGTCTCACGATCCACATACCACAGACAAACATTTACTGTGCAGTCCAAAATGTTCACACTCTTCTGTTGCTAAAACATATAGAGTAACTTCTGTGCCTTAACAAAAGGGCAGGAAGCCTACAGTAAGGCTGTTAATTTTTAAAACATTTGCAGGAATGCTAAAAATCCACAGATTCTTTTCATGTGAAAGATGAAAAAGGCCAGGCTGGATGGGGCTTTGAGCAACCTGCTTTAGGGAGAGGTGTCCCTGCCCAGGGCAGGGGGGTTGGAACTGGATGATCTTGAAGGTCCCTTCCAACTCTGACCATTCTGTGATTCTACAATAACAAAACATTAAATCTGGCAACTGATTATTCCCTAGCACAGGGTAAAACTAAGATTGATCAGACACAAAATGCCAAGGTACAGTGAGATGTGTCAGTCAGAACTGAGTACAGCTGAACTCAAACCACGTTCAAGTGTATTTATTTCTAGACAGAGCAAAAACAAACTGTCCCAAATCCAACCTCCTTCAGGGTTTTTTATTTCTCAAGCACTGAAGAGAGCCTGGAGAAGAGAAGGCTCTGGGGAGACCTTGGAGCAGCCTTCCAGGATCTGAAGGGAGGTCCAGGAGAGCTGGGGAGGGACTCTTGGTCACGAAGTGGAGGGACAGGTCAAGGGGGAACCGTTTTAAATTGGAAGAGGGGAGATTGAAATGAGATCTGAGGAAGAAGTTCTTTGGTGTGAGGGTGGTGAGGCACTGGAACAGGTTGCCCAGAGAAGCTGTGGCTGCCCCATCCCTGGAGGGGTTCAAGGCCAGGCTGGATGGGGCTTGGAGCAACCTGGTGTGGTGGGAGGTGTCCCTGTCCATGGCAGGGGGTTGGAACTGGATGATCTTGAAGGTCCCTTCCAACTCTGACCATTCTATGATTCTATATCAGGCATTTCAGGGTCTTTGTTCACAAAGCCTTTTGAGCCTCTGCTTTCATGTGCATAAACCTGTAACTTATGAAAATTTAACGCCCTTGCTCTGAGAAGGCAGACTCCGGGTCTGCGTTGTCCCTGGGAGGAGCTGGAGAGGAACAAGAGTCCGCCGTGTGAGTTTGGGGAGTCCTGATCAAATATTCAGTTGACCTAATTCCTGAGAGAATGTGAATTTTCAAATGTGATTTTAAATGTACAGGAGTGCATTACCTCTCTGCTGCATCTTTTATGAGCCACTCACTTTGAATACACACACCATGCGTTTGTTTATGAATAGACAGTTCCAAAGTGCATCACATACATACACATTTCAAAGATGATTTAATGTGAGCTTGACACACACAGTAAAAGTCATTTTAAAGCAGTTACTGTAACTGTTTAATGAGCAGCTCTGCAGAGGGGAGGGGCTGGGTTTGCTTTTTTCCAGCCTTTGCTCAGGAAGTATAAATTCATTAAAATGCAAGAAAAACAGCAAAACAGCTACTGCCCAGCCCATGGAAGACAGGTTGGCACAACAGAGATGAAGATACACAAGAGAGCTGTAATTAAGAATTTAAATAACAGATGAATCTCTGATGCTCAGAATTTCTGGGCATCCACAATTTGTGAGCACAGGCCACGATGTCTATGATGGGCCAAAGAACAAAAGGGCTGTAAGATTTGCTTTTCAGCAGAAAGAACACACAGAAGAAAAAACAGCCCAGTTTTGGAGTTAAGAGTGTGTCCTGGGTTGAGAGGTCCAGGATTACCTTTTCTTCTGATGCTGGGAAAATTGCACTTCTAGAAGACTCTAGTGTCTCAATTAATGAAAATACTTACTTCGTGGCCAGCCAGGCTCTGGGACATTCAAGCTCTCAGTGTTTTCCTGCCTTGCCAGGTGCAGGGACGAGGAGGAGCAAGGTCCTGTTTGGCCCAAGCTGGCCAACAGGGTTATCTCATGCCATAAAGGTCTCATTCATGTTTGTGTAGGGGGCTTCTCCCTTGATGGTGGTGGGTCCAGACAACTCCTTGCCCTGGTGCTGGACCCCTGAGCCCTTCCTTTCCCCCCGAAGACATTGCATTTGCAGTGTCCCACATTTTCTGTCCCTGCTGGGAGAGCACAGCTTCTGTTGAGAGAATGGGCTGAGTATAATTCTTGTAAATCTTACATCAGTGTTGGGATAATACTGGTTCTTTAGTATTATTGTTAATTATTTGGTCTTATTCTATTAAATCTGTTTACATTTCAACCCTGATGCTTCTTTGTGATCCCTGATTCCCCTCTCCTGGGTGGGGAGGGGTCACTGGGTGACAGAATAATTGTCTGCACCACAATAAATTGTTATGGGTTTTCTCAAACTATAACAGAGAGCTTCAAAAAAAAAAAAAAAATTAAAAAAAAATTAGGCAATTAATCATTTTCAAGTCTGTAAACTGAGATTTGAGATGTGCTGTGCTACTGCTCTCTCTTCTTCCCAAGCAGAAAGGAAATGTAGGACAGAGGCTTCTTGTGTGGAGATACTGCAAAAAGCTCTGGGAGCAAATCAATGAAATACACAACAACAGAATTAAGCAGGTTCAAAGACCTTTAAAGACCCAAGATTGGGCTTTCTGGCATATCTTTATTTTGCTTTTGCCAGTTGCTATTATTAACTGTCCATCCTTCCACAAGTACCTAACCTTATCTGCATGCTTTTCTGGCCAAGCAGCAGCCAACTGCACATCCTCCTAAAGGTATCCAGCCACTGCCCATAAACTGGGAACAAGTTTATGCATAAAACTCAAGTAATCTGCATAAGGAACAATATACCCAGTAAAACTCATTATGATCTACTGGATCTGGGATGCAGGATATTCATGTAAACCCACTGCATCACCAGTCACTGAAGCAAAAGCTTTAGCAAGTAAGACCCTTCCAGATGGTTTTTCTAAATAATGGTCATATATGCCCTTTCTGGTGACTGTTCACAGTAAGAAAGGAGTGATATATGATGAGTAATAATAATAATTAGTAATTATTAGTAGTAAATTGTATAAAGCATGATATTAGTTATTATTATAAAGTAATAATTGCAGAGAATGGCTCTGCTGTAGTTAGGGCTTACTGTTTAGTACACAGCTGCTTACTATTTAAAACAATCATTCCTCCAAATACAACATGCTTATCAGGTCGCCTCTGCTGATTCATTTCAACCCCTGGGATTCAACAGGAAAAGAAAAGTGGGAGCAAGAGCTGGTGGAGTTACCTCCGACTGAGAAATGCCCTGGAGGAGCACCAAGTGGAAATGGGGCATCCTCCCTGTATCCAGGCTCCAGCCATCACTCAAACAGCAGGGAGGCAACGACTGGCACTCAGATTTCCCCAAGGGACAAACAACTGGTAAGGCTCCTTAGTAAGGTATCCTTAGGGATAGTTGCCAGGTTTTTGTTTTTAATGCATTAAGCAACATCTTAGGAAACTTCAATACAATTAACAGACGGATTAAAAAATAACCCACAAAAAACCAATACGAACCACGAACAAAAAACATTGTTCTATATGCACAGAGTGAATTACAGTGTTGTTGTTTGTGCAGAGCCCAGCAATATACACCTGCTGCTCCTAAACAATATGTGAAGACAAGGAAACACAGAAAAAGAAACCTCTAACAACCTATGAAACACTAAAATACTTCTTGATCTTGGGGAGGGAAGAGGGGAGAAGTTATTTTAAAAAAATAATCAAAACTCAAGCAGATCCACGGTGCTGTGTACACAAATCACTCAGACAAAGATTAACAATCTAAGTTTAACATGATGATAATGAACAAATCCGGGCTGGAACACTGAAGAAAGTGTCCCATTAGCCAAAGAGTACAGTTCTAGGACAAGAGAAAAAAGAGGAGAGAGAAAGCGTAACGCTTTAACCCCAGTCTGGTTTGTAAGGCATGGTTTTCCTTCAGTTCAGCACACCTCCATCATTTATGAATTTGGGAATTCATGAACACAAATTGTCAGTGAACTCATTTATATAAAATCGGTCCTCTTAGAGTCCAGATCCAAGAGGTTCTGAACTCAGGCAGAAACCTGCAACAGCCCACTGGTGTCACGGTCCCTGTGGGAGCTCCGACTACACCCTCAGCAATTCATAGCTTGGGACACATTAAAAAAAGACAAAAAGAAAAGAAAAAAGATTCCATAATCCATGCTTTTAAGCACACGAATGCGGAAAGACTAGCATTGCTGTAAACAACTATTCTGTTTAGAGTGCACAAAGAGTTTTTGTGCTTTGAAGTTCTTCTGACGTGGGTATATAAATTGTAGATTAAATGCTATCTGCTCATTTAGTAAGGTACATACCCACGTTTACATCAGTGGAAAGTCCAGTGCAAGTATATCCCTGCTATGTACAACTTCCTTCTACAAATGCCAAGGAAAAGTACAGTGTATAAATAATTCAGCTTTTAAAAGAGAACGCTCAAAGCTATTCAGGGTTTCTGTAGAAGAATGCCTGTTAGACTCGATCAGGTTTAACATACAATGTAATACACACATCATGAAAAACAGAAGAAAAAAGCAAAGTTCTACTACATAACATTTAGAAAAGAAAAGGAGATCAGGAAAACCCATACTGACCAGCTCCAGGTCTTCAGAACTTGCCAGCACCAGGAAATCACACACCTGGACTGCCCTGCAGCACGGGGAAACACGCTGGTCTGCCACCGGCTCCATCACATGCCTTGGAGAAAACAGGTCCTCCCCAGGTGCAAAGAGACAGGACGTCTGCTCTACACCGCCACAGGCTGCTCTCAGAGCTAATTATCCTAATGAAAAAACACCTCAGAAATGCCTTTTTACGTAACCAGAACCGAAGCCAGGGAGCTCTTTCCCCACTTGACTGATGTGCCTGCATTTATGTAACGGTGCAGAAGCAAGACACCATCTCCCCTTCCCCTTCCTCACCTCCAGGAATCTTGCAGGGGAAAAAAAACCCCAAATCTACTGAAAAGACACTTTTTCCTCTGCTGAGGGACTCCTGGATTACAATCATTCTCTGCCTTTTTTTAGGTGAGCTGAGCACACTAAAGTCTAAGGCTTTCTCTGTTCAGGGTTTTCTTCAGCCTGCAAATCGTTTTTACAACAAGCCAAGATTCTGTTTTCCCACATCTTCCTGAAGATGCAGAAGTTGTGTGACATTCCAACTCTTTTCACAGGTGGATCTTCATTTTTTTTCACATTTCAAGGTCACTACAGATTGGTTCATTGCAATTTTGCACTACGTTCTCTCCCCGAACTGCTTGCCACCCATGACCCCTAGATCCCTTTTGTGATTCCTCCTTTCCAGGGCACTTTTCCCCCCTGACAGAGATGAGATCTGCATCCCTCATCCCCAGCAGAAAGCCAAATACCAATTTTGACTGTATTTAAAAGCTGCTCTTTTTTCCAAACCAGGCTACTTCATAAAGTCACTGAAGCTGTCATCTATGCCTCTCTGCAATGTGTTGCCCGCCAGTTTTATTAACAGTAAACGTATTTACTTCTAGATCGTTAAATAAAGTGTTGGAAAGCATTGGATGGAATGCTCTGGAAAACCTCAGCAGAAATATTCCTGCTCAGCGATGCTGGAAAATGACTTTTTCTCGTGCATGACTATTTTTAACATGAGTTTTAATGATACTGTGCAGTGAAAATTTTTAGAGATAATCGTGCAGCGTCGGATGAGCTCCCTGTAATGCTGTCAGTGCCATGAAAGGGAAAGGCTGAGTTCATGCCTCCAGTCTCCCACCACTCCTGCCCTCAGCACAAGCTCACCAGCATCCCAAGCAGGCTAAGAGAGGTTCTCCTGACCACCATGGGCTTCCTGTCCACAACGTGTCACCAGCTCCTGAGGGACCACCACGAGAGACATCCCAGCACTTCGGATGCGCAGGGAGAGGGATGCACCTTGCGTTTTAAAATTACTCATTTCAAAAGTTCTCTCAATAGATGTCCCCTGGCATGAGGCCAGGTGATCCCTCCCCTGGTATGCTTCAATCATCGAATCACAGAATGGTCAGAGTTGGAAGGGACCTTCAAGATCATCAAGTTCCAAACCCCTGCCATGGGCAGGGACACCTCTCCCTAGAGCAGGTTGCTCCAAGCACCATCCAGCCTGGCCTTGAACCCCTCCAGGGATGGGGCAGCCACAGCTTCTCTGGGAAACCTGGACCAGGGTCTCACCACCCTCACAGGAAAGAACTTCTTCCCCAGATCTCATCTAAATCTCCCCTCTTCCAATTTAAAACCATTACCCCTTGTCCTGTCCCTCCACTCCCTGACCAAGAGTCCCTCTCCAGCTCTCCTGGAGCTCCCTTCAGATCCTGGAAGGCTGCTCCAAGGTCTCCCCGCAGCCTTCTCTTCTCCAGGCTGAACAGCCCCAGCTCTCTCAGCCTGTCCTCACAGCAGAGCTGCTCCAGCCCTCCCAGCATCTTGGTGGCCTTCGCTGGCCCCGTTCCAGCAGGTCCATGTCCTTTCTGTGTTGAGGACTCCAGAGCTGGACACAGGACTCCAGGTGGGGTCTCAGGAGCACAGAGCAGAGGGGGAGAATCCCCTCCCTGGCCCTGCTGGCCACACTTTTGCTGCAGCCCAGGCTGGGGTTGGTTCCTGGGCTGCCAGCGCGCACTGCCGGCTCGATGTCACTGTCAGACGTGTGCCAACTGAAGCATCAGCCATGGACTTCTCAGTCTGTGATCACAGGTTGTATTTAAGCACACCAGATTTACAATATGAAACCACTGTATTTCTTTCTTTCTTATTTAAATAATACACACCAGGAGAACTGAGCCAATATTTTGCCTCTGTCAACACCCTCTTTCATGCAGATTGTTCTTTCACATCTCGCACCTTTAAGTGTTTCAGCAGCCGCTTGAACGTACCTAATTAAGATCATTTCCTGCTCCTGGACGAAAATAAAACGGTAATAAGCTACATTACTTTACAAATCTTGTATGAGTTTCGTTCTCTAATGAGAAAATACTGTCACAGTGGCAGCAGAAGATGCTACGGGCCATCAATACCAAATTATGAACTCCAGCACTCCGTGGTTGTGCACACTTTGACACATTCAAAGACAAATCTCTTGCAATTCTTCACAGACAATTGCCCTGTCAAAGGATTATTTGTTTTCACCACTCACCAGCGAGTAAAACAAAGACTTATCAAGCCCTCACAGTAAAGCCTCTGGCTGTGAAAGATTCATTTTATGTATTTGCTACAGAAGCAAAGGAGAGGGAGAACAGGGCAGAGCCTACAACTACCCAAAGGGGCACCATCTACATGAAACATGAATGGGCATCACATGCAGAAATTTGGATTTCCTACCCTAATAAAAATGCTTTTTGAATAGTAATAGTAAAATCCTCCCCCTCTTTCCCCCCCAAAAAAAAAACCCAAAGAAAAACCCAAACACCTAGAAAAACTATTCAGATTGAAACACTGGTAAATCTCAGTCTCCCACAGGAAAGGATGAGGTCAAACCTAAAAAACATGCACCTCCAAAACATCTTGTAAAAAACTGCAGTTGTCAAAACCTAGACATCTCTGAGTTTAACACCATTTCACCCGAGCTCCAGTCACATCATCTTCAAAGGCATTCCATCAATCCTGAAAACTGCTTGTTGGAAAACTGGTATCGGGGTACAGGGCAGCATGGAAAAACCTCATGAGCCAAAGAAAATAACCAGAGATGAATGAAAATGAGACAGAATGTGAGATGGGGAGAAATTCCTTTCATCTAACAGCAAGAAGATGCAACTGGATGCTATGGATATAAATCTTGCTCAGAAAACATAGCATCCAGGCACAGCATACCAGCGAAATTGAAGTAAAGCACTGAATCAAAATCAACCAAAAAAGGGATTCAGAGACTCAAATATCTGCCCAAAGCCATCAGAGAGAGGTTCTGCAACACCGACACACAGCAACTGTTCAGACTTCCCAGCTACTACCTAGAAATTCTTGCTGGTGACACAGCAGAAGGCTGTGCCACCATCCAGGAGGACCTCGACAGGCTGGAGAGTTGGGCAGAGAAGAACCTGATGAAGTTCAACCAGGTCAAGTTTAGGTGCTGCACCTGGGGAGGAAGAACCCCCTGCACCAGGACAGGTTGGGGGTGACCTGCTGGAGAGCAGCTCTGAGGAAAAA
>VXBW01006469.1:44552-56947 GCA_013400375.1 Thinocorus orbignyianus
CCTTCCAACCCCCTATCACTCTGTGATTCCATGGTTATGATGACTTTCCTACACAAATGGAAGGAGCACAGCACCTGTACGACTCTAAAATGTCAGTTAGTGCTTCAAACAGTTAATTAATCATGCTTGCCAGCGAAATATGTAACAAAAGAAAGCAATCTGCTTCTTCTGATAGAATCCATGCAGAGAAGATGAATACACATAAAAGAAACAGAAAATCTTCAAGCAAATTTTAAAGATGAAGTTATTTTCATATATTCATCCCTCGGGTACTTTTAAGTGTCTCGTGAGGCCTTCTACATTTTCATGAGAAGCACAAAATTATCTGGCACTCTAATCAGACTTAATACTTTGAGCAGCTAATACTTTGCAGGCAGGTTTCTATCTTATCTCAGATATTCTAATAACCGCTTCCATTTTTAAAAAAAAAGACAAAAAGGGAAGAAAGGAGGAAAAGTCAGCAATTCTATCAGCAGCAGATGGGATCCCATGATGACAGTTCTGCTTTTAGCTTCACAGGGCATCCAACAGCTCCTCTCTGCAGAAGAAGGGGGGTACCACATCCAGCTCAATCGTTCTGGACAAGGCTCACACAGCCCTGCCATCACTCCAGATTTCAGCAGGCACTTAGGGAACAATCTGAGTCATCTGCTGGCTGCTGGCACGGAAACACACTGATGTTTACCACAGTAAAAATTAATTAGCAACGCTTATTAAGCTACAGCCAGTATGACCCTTCTGAAACCCTACATGTTACCAGCTAAAGCATTGCCATTTACTTTTAAATCGCCACCGAAACCACTATGAAAATACTAAAAAGACCCAAAACAAGCAACAAAAAAATCCCAACCATTCATTTGCTAGAAAGAGAGGATGGAAGTTACAGAAGAGAGGTCAGGCTGAGATTCCAGCGCTGGCAGCATACTCTTCTTAAGGATTAACAGCTGTGGTTTGTAAGTAATACTAGTATTGTGCTCCTCATCAGTCTCAAGGAATAGTCTGCTGGCTTGTGCCTCTGTGGTTACCTGAAAAAGCATCTTTGGAATATTTTCTAGGAGCAGGGCTGAAATACTTCTAAAAGGAGAAAAATTGTAAGTAGTACTTCATTTTACTACAGTTAATATTCACTTGACAGGCAATGTAAGAGCACTATCTGTAACCACGCTTAAAGAACTATCTTCTCTGAAAGACTGCTCGTAAGTTTAATTAAACAGATAATTAAGAGGAAGAAGCACAATTTACATAACACACTAGAGTTTCTTTCAGAACAATTATCTAACAACACAGTTAAATACAACTGAAACAGAGGCAGAGTTCATTCAGGCATATCGCTGCTCCAAGAGACCTCCACCTCCCTCAAACACACTTCATGTCCTACAAGAGGCTGAAAGACCCTCTGTCTCTGCCACTACTGCATCTTCCCAAGGAAATGAGATAATTCCTAACCAGGGAAATGCATGGAATCTCCCTTGGAGAGTTTCTTTACTAGAAATGCTGAAGGAGTTTTGATTTTTTGACTGCAACTAAAGCCCTGGTTTAAAACCAGTCCATGGATCTGTTGGAACAGGTCCAGCGGAGGCCACCAAGATGCTGGGAGGGCTGGAGCAGCTCTGCTGTGAGGACAGGCTGAGAGAGCTGGGGCTGTTCAGCCTGGAGAAGAGAAGGTTCCAGGGAGACCTTGGAGCAGCCTTCCAGGATCTGAAGGGAGCTCCAGGAGAGCTGGGGAGGGACTCTTGGTCAGGGAGTGGAGGGACAGGACAAGAGGAGGAGATTTAGATGAGATATCAGGAATAAGTTCTTTGGTGTGAGGGTGATGAGACCCTGTCCCAGGTTGCCCCGAGAAGCTGTGGCTGCCCCATCCCTGGAGGGGTTCAAGGCCAGGCTGGATGGGGCTTGGAGCAACCTGGTGTGGTGGGAGGTGTCCCTGCCCAGGGCAGGGGGGTTGGAACTGGATGGTCTTGAAGGTCCCTTCCAACTCTGACCATTCTGTGATTCTATGATTCTACTTGACACGGTTTCTCCCCATCAGATTCACTTTCCAAGAGGCAGCAAGCCAAGCTCTTCTCCCCATCCCTTGTTTAATTTAAGGAGGCTGCTGCTTAAAGTTCTCTGTCTCCATGCCTAGGACCAGCTGCCCAGGAACACGTGGAAGAAGTGATCTTCAGCACTGGCATCACTGCTGTCCACAGAGCCTCTGCACTGAGGCACTCTGAAAGTCAAGTCACTTCTCCTACATTCGGGAAGGTAGCAAGTGAATCAGTTTCTCCATCTGTGTGACGAGGCACTGATTTACCACTAAAATGCAGTCTGACTGTATATATTTATCATTTTAGGACAACGGACTGCCTGCACCTCCTCCACGACACTTGAGATATATTAAAAAGCTACTGGTGAACCAAGCACTTCACCCCAAACTGGGAAACTACGTGCCAGCATTCTGTCCTGGCTCTTTAAGGCAGTTGCCTTGCAGGATGGGGGTGAAATAAACACAGCTCACTCATAAACAAAGCTCTCGAAACCATACAGCAGCATCAGCAAACTGCTTTGGGTAAGAGAGAGGAGAAGGGTGGGATGTTTCAGGGATCTCCCGGTGTCACACACGGCATAGGTGGTTCTCCCTCCTCAGTTCTGGGGTAAAACGGTTTCCCTTGCTGATTGCATAAAATAAATTCAGATTCAGAGTTTGACAGGGGCACAGAATGTAATAAAAACATGAATAAAGAATAGACAGGGATAATTTTGAGTAGACTCTTCCCAATGACTCTTCTATGTGGAGAACCTCAAGTTTATGCTGCAGCACTGGTGTACACAAACGAAGACAGAGGCATGCCCCTGTTCATAAACATACCAATGTCCAGGATTCCTTGTTTAGTTATTTCAAAAAAAAAAACACCTCTGGAAGAGGCAGAAATCTCTCAGGGGAATAAATCTCAACTTCAGCACACGAAGTTACCCAGCTGCCAAGTTTATATGGTCCAAAAGTACTTTGTGAGGAAGTGCTCCGTCCACAGACATTCGCTTCTGTTGCCTTCTGACAGCTCAGTAGTTGAAGAAGTATGTATGTCATCTGACATATATGCATACATATATATATTATATACACATACACCTCTTCCTTCCTGCAACTGAACAGCAGCATTCCCTGTGGGGAATTCCCCTCATAGACGATTTCTGTCTAGGAATCATTTTAAAGGCTTTCAACCCCCCTCACTGCATTACTCTTAAAGAAAGAGAAATGCCCTCGCTGTTACACGTGAAGCTGGGAATGTCCTGGTAGTCACCCATAAATCTGAAAATATTTGATACACACCTGAAAAGAGTCACTTTCTGAAAAGCAACGAGCATTTTCTGAAGGTTAGTAACGAGGCATGATGTTTAATGCAAACTACTTTTAAATTAACTTTAAAAATACAGAATGAAAATTTCTCTAAAGCAGCGTAGGCAGGAAAACGTTCGCTTACAGAGAATGACCACAAAATAATGCAATTCTCTAACTGCAAAAACATTACTGTAACTCAGTGAAAATCACTATTCTCATCATTTTTTTTGTTCCATGGGGATTCAGAACACACCTACTGAGTGAAAAATTAGCAAAATACTTCTGGGAGCAAAAAATCAAGGGCCTGCCGGTGTTTGGCACCCGAATACAAACCCATGCAACTCTTCCCTTATATGCTGAAAATTATGTGCATGCTAAAGTATATTACCAGAGCGAGGGCAAAGTCATAAATTAAGCTTCCACGGCGGAGGACTTGCCTCACTTAAGTAAAGATGAGTACTTGAGACTCTATTCCATGCCAGACAGCTGATGAAGGAAATCTGTGCCGCACTTCAGTTTGGATGATGGTAATCTGCAAAGTCCGGCATTTGTTATTATTCAAACAACAAGCTACACAGTTTTCTAAAAGCTGAATCAAGCCTTGGCCAAAATTCTGTTGGTTTTAGGTGTGATGCACCAGCTGCAGCTGGCTGAGATTTATCTCAAGCTAGTGAGGTATCTCAGCTGGAGTTTAGCCCCCCCTGAATATATCGCTGGTTACCCCGAACCGAGCTCCTCACCACTGAAACTACACCATTTGATAGAGAAATCGGTGGTTAATAATTACACCCTAAGGCACTATTATCACAGAAAGAGGAGCAGAGAGACAGGACTTGGTGGAACAATTTCAGGGAGCGAGTAGCAGCATCCAGGTTTGCCAGCGTGGGCATCAGGCCCGTTAGCTGTTAACGGGCGAGACTTAATGCTGCCAGCATCTACGCAAGCAAAACAGGTTTATCACAGCACAGGAAGAGTGAAGGACAAAAAAACTTATAAAGATAAAAAGCAACAATCCCTACACAGCAGAGAAGTTATATTACAGCATTATGCTAGCTCCTATGAACAGATGAACAGGAATAATACCACAGAAAAGTTCAGACCAGCTCACACCCGCAGCAGATGACGCCGTTACTCCAGTTTACCCATTTAAACCCCACTTACTCCTCTCAGCAAGACTCTCTTCTTCATCCGTGCCACCAAGTACGAATGCATTCATACACCTTCACCAGACAGCTGCTTCCTCCACACGATGCTCTCCTCCTCCTGCAGCTCCACAGACAGGCTAGATACCTTCTCTCATCCCACAGGCGAGTAAAAATACGACTACCTCCAGCCTATGGAATTAAAATCTACAAATACACTCCCGGGAGTGTCTGAGTGGTGTTTGTCTCACGAGCAAAGCAGGTACAAGCTCTGCTGTTCACGCTCCAAGCAGCAATTGAGTTTCTTGTTAAGTTCTGGCTGCTCAACAGCAGCTGTGACCTTCAAAGAAGCTAAACTTGGAAAGCCAGCCAAAAAAGAACACCACCGCCCACCTAGGAGATGGGAGTCTGGACACGGCGCAGCCCAGTCACACCACGAGTGAAAAACTCCCTACACAACTCCTGTCCTTCAACTATTTATCTTTTTTTTTTTTTTCTCCTGAAAAATTCTTTATACAAAAAAAATTAAAGAAATACTAACACAGCATTTTTATCTCTTAAAAAGTTATTCCTCAGCAAGCAGACACACATCCATCAGGTTGTATCTCCACTTCTTCCAGCTGGCAAAATAAAGCAAAACCGTAACTGCAGTGCCCGGCTGAGGCAATTTATTGTTATTTTATATCTAGAACAGGGCACACAAGTGCAAAGATGCAGGCAATACTAAGCTCTGCCAGACACAACTCTGATTTTCTGACACAGAATCCCACCTCTGTCACCAAATGTGCACTCGTGGCCAGGAGCAGGTGAGAAGCTACAGCCTGTCACATCTTCCACAAAGAAATAACACTAAACCCTACAGAATGCCATCAGTTTTAGGCACTTCAGGTAGGCTTTGGTGTCAAATAGTTTGCTGGACTGGGGTCTGTCACCATCTCTTCCAAATGATTTAGCTGGGAATTTAGGGGGAATTGTAAAAATAATATATTTATTGTGGCTTCAGAAACAGGGATCACAAGACAGTTTCCAACACTTAAACTGGCACCAGTGGGTGAAAAATGCTCACAAATAGTGACTTAACTCACAGGGAGCTGAACTCATACAAATGGGAATGCAGGCAGATGAAAGCAGTGCTGGAAATCAAACAAGAACTCCCAATTTGAGGAATGTCTGTTTGTGACTGTTCCAGTCCTCAGGGTCCAAAACACCTTCGAAAAGTCCAAGTATCAAGGAATCATTTGAACCCCTGCTTTTGTTGTTTGGTTCCTTGAGTTCTTTCTTTTTAGGCAGTAATGGAAAAAAACAAGAAAATGCCCTCCCATTTGTTTCAATGTTTGGTTGTTTTCCTTTCTGTTGACCTTAAGAGCCAAACCAAACCAAAACAACAGAAAGCCAAAAACATGCAAGGCATTTGTGTTCACTCACCCAACGAAGGGTCACTAGTCAGAAGTAAATTAGTAGTATGAAAACATTAATTGGCCTATCAAAATTCTAAAAGATTTTTTTTTTTCCTTAACACCTAAAACATAGTCATGTTTGGAATCCTGTCCCCTTCCCTATCTGTACAAAAACGTGAAAGTATCTCTCATCTCTTCTAATATGGTGCATATTCTGTCAGGATCAGATTTTACAAAAGGAAGCTGGGAGGGGGCCTGTTCATAATTGTCACTTTTTTCAACCCTCCCACTGAAGGGTAGAGCACAGACCTTTTTTTCCTGAATCTATCACACCTAGTTTCTGGGATTCACTGTGTTCCAGTCTATTTTACTTTTTAATTGCAGTTCTTAATTTATATTTCATTATATCCGAACAACTTACATCCTAAGAATGAAAGTGTTGCTTGTGTCTTCAAACCTAAATAATGCAGGAAGGTGAAGTGGTAGAAAGTTTCCTTCCTGAGCTGTAAGAAAATGCTTGAAGAAAAAAAAACAAGGATGCTCACCAAAAAAATGCCACTCTCTGTTTTTTAAAATCCTATTTTTCTTCTTGGGCTTACAAGAGATTAGCATACCACATATTTATTTTCAGGTATTTATCTTCAAGTACATGCATTTTCTTTTTCTTTGTTTCCTCCAGAAACTTAATAATACACGGTACTGGAAAGTATGACAGAATTTTCTGATCTTTGATTTTACATATTTCCCAGAACTAAAAGATGCTATTTGCTATTAAAGAGAGACTCTTCTTGTCGTGTCTTCAACAAAAAGCACCCATTCTTTCGCCTTCCTCTAAATTCCTTAGTTGATTTCTCACAGCTAGACTTTTGCTCTTAGATTTTGAACAGACTGTGGTAACATGGGAAGTCAATCCACTGTCTTTCCGTCGGTATCCTACATCACCAAAAACCCTGCACTGCCAGGAGCTGCCTCACTCCTTGGTGCTTCTTGCTCAAGCACAGTGCAAGAGAAAGGGAGGCTGCAAGCTTATTTCAATTATTATTATTTTATTTATTTATTTTGTTGGCATTTGTCTTCTGGAACCTGGAACAGGTTGCCCAGGGAAGTTGTTGATGCCCCATCCCTGGAGTGGTTCAAGGCCAGGCTGGATGGGGCTTGGAGCAACCTGCTCTAGGGAGAGGTGTCCCTGCCCAGGGCAGCGGGGTTGGAACTTGATCTTGAAGGTCCCTTCCAACTCTGACCATTCTGTGATTCTATGATTCTTGTTTAGTTACCTCCTTTAAATACTTTAGGACAACAAGCTTTAGCCCTCCTAAGCCTGCATGCACCAGCCTCTGTCTTAACACCACCAAAGTCTGTATCTGTACTACTTTTGCCTTCCCTGTTCCCCCTTTCTTTACACTTTTTAGTGTTAGAAATCTCAGCCTTGCTCATTGCCAGGATTTCTGCTGTAGTGTATTGCTGCTGCTTACTAAAACTTTTCTACTTAAAAACTTTCAAAGAAAAAAACAAAACGAAACAAAAAAAAAACCACAAAAAACCCCAACCAACCAAAAAGCCTCACAGAAAAAAAGAAAAAGAAAAAGAAAAGAAAAAGAAAAAGAAAAAGAAAAAGAAAAAGAAAAAGAAAAAGAAAAAGAAAAAGAAAAAGAAAAAGAAAAAGAAAAAGAAAAAGGAAGAAAAAGGCTACTCAATCTGAATGCCAGCCCTCCACAGTTGAGACATTTCTGAGTGCAAGATTAGTGAAAACTGGTAGAATTACCTGAATAGATTACGATTATTTATTGAAGACCAAAGTTCTTACTTTCATTAGCTTTGTCCTGCTAAATGATCACATGAAAATATTATATGGAGTTGAGTTTGTGCCGTAAAAACCAAAATAGTTACTGGAATTCATTGCCTAATTTGAGGTCTGAAGCAGGTATTGACATAACTGGTAAGACGAGTATCCAAGAACCACTCCAGAGTCTTCCTCCCTGCAGTTGGCATATTTACCTATTCACCTGGATTAGTCATACATGGTATATATGACCCAGAGTAAATTCCAGATATGATATTCTATTGGCTTAATCCAATGCTTGCACGAAAACTGAGTTTCAAAATATGATCCCCACGTGGTCTTCCTTAGGAAAGAGGGGTAGTATTTTTCCTGAACACCCCATGCTTTCCCCCGAGCACAGCAGCAGCCAAATGGACCCCAAAATCAGACTGCATGACCATTCAGCCTTGGGTCCTTCTACAACTAAGAGCATCAGCTGTGATACTGAGCTAAATCATACGTGTTTCCATACATAGAAAAAGCTCTGCATTAATAGTAAATGTAGAGTTTTCCTTCTCCAGGTAGTTCAGCAGCAAACGCTGACACATCCCCATGCAGGGTGGGGAAATTTCAAAATCACACTTATGAAATGTAAAAAAAAACCATGTAATGAAATGTAAATAATGCAAAAAAATGTAAATAAACCTCTCCGTTTACCCACACAGAAGGGTTAAAATCCTTTCCCTGTGACAGGGGACAAAAAAAGCCCTGGTTAGCTCAAGTCTCAGCTGACAGCAGTCTTCTAAACCAGTTATCTCAATGTATAGCTGCCTAAACTTCATGTTTGTGGGCTTACAGAAAGGACATGCAAACGAACTTAGGACATGCAAACGAACTTAAGACATGCAAGACATATCTGGCTGAGGATTCGTGGGCTCCACACGTATTGAGGCAGATAAAATCCCCTCCACATCTGCTAGGCAGGCAGGTAACCCTGCCAGCACAGGCAGAAAGTCTCTCTCCCGCGCCGCAGCCGAAGAACAGGACGTGCTGTATTCCAGTTGACTAATAAACAGGGGAAACTCGTTTGGAAAAGGTCACCGTGTGTTGCTGCAGAAGTGCTGCTCTCTCTGCATACCTCCCACTGAGGCTGAACCTTGCACAGGAGCCTGAGCTCCTCTCCTGGAAGAACGGAGAGATGATAAAACCCGGCAGCTGAAGCCAGCCACCCAGCTGATGATTACGGGGTTCATCCCTGGGGGTGGGAGGGAGAAAAAGGAGGAGCCTGAGGCTGAAAGAGCCTGTTCCCGGGGAGATGGTGTAAAGACCAGCGACACAGCACTCCCTCTGGCACCCTGACAATCACCTAGAAAAGATTGCATTACTTGGCAAACAGGAAGGAGAATACTTTCCACTACTACCCTCTGGTCCTGCTTGGAGCTTCACAGCAGCAGATAGCTAGGCCACCTCACCTTTTCCCAGTTCTTCCTCCACTTCGTGCTCCTAAAAGGATCCTCATCAAACCAAAAAGTAGGTGAAAACATCCCAGAACCAGCAAACAGCAAATCTAGACCAATTTTGTCTTCAAAGACTACACTTTTAAGAAAAAGCAAGGAAACTGACATCCAGGATAGCTGTTCAGAGAATCCACAAAATGCTAAAGTCTGGTCCACGAAAATCTCAATTAATGCTTCGATGAGAGCTTTGAGAGATAGAGTCTGGAATTGGTAAAAATCTCGGCCTCTCAAAAGCTTTGTGTGAAGTTTGAAAGTACAATCACCAGAAGCTGAGACGGTGGCTTCTTCTTTCACATCATTTTTGCATAATCCTCTGGTATCATCCTGCAGTGCCATGCAGACCTACTCCTGACTTTTCTTAATAACCTCAGCCAACTTCTTAAAAAAAAATAATAAAAGGAATTACAACTACTTTTGTCACCTTCTTTGGCTAGTATGTATGTACCTAAAAAAGTAGTTGCCATTACTTTGCAGCTGGTGTAATGAAAAAAAGACAAAGAATTCATCTACAACCAGAAAAGCCTGAATTACCCCAGACTCCAAGCAACACGGGTTTGCCATGCTTTTCCTACTGGAATTAGAGGGAATCATTTCAAACTATAGTTTGTGAAAGCCAGCAGGGTTCTCAAGGGCATTTTTCAGTTTGTTTTCACCAAGATCTCTCTGGAAGGTTTTTCCAGTCTAAGTGGGTGAGGGGAATAAACAACAAAATGCCACTGACATCTGTAAAACCTGGAACTTAACAGGCGTCGTGCAGTCTGAGAGGAAATGCAAATTTAAATAAATGTGCTCTGCTAGCTGAAAAAGGCTGCTTTGCCACAAGTCCACTCTGGAAAAAATAAAGAAAAAAAGAAATTATCCCCAACTTCAGGTCATACTCACTTCAGCCTGGTACGTTTCCCATGTTTGACAACTGTATCCACCTCTTCCCAACACAGCCAACATCACTAATACTTGCTTGCCATCAAAAGTTCAGCTTCTTATCTGTAAGATGCATTTGTAATGCTTTTGCATTAAGAAAAAGGCACAGTAACTTACTTAAGATAGGAAATGCAGGCACAGTTTGGCTGATACCAGCTGACCTACGCAACACACTTTAACAGAAGGATGTGCTGACCTGTGACAAGCAATTTATCCTGTTTAGTGGACAGTAAATGCTGAGCCTGTTCCTCATCTCCTACACTTCAGACCCTCCCTGCTGGGCAGACGGGCCAAAGCAGCACAAAGAGAACAGATACCTGAATCAAGGTCAGGAGAGCTTCTCTGGGAGAAGCTGGGTCATCCTTAGAATGGTCAGAGTTGGAAGGGACCTTAGAGATCATCAAGTTCCAACCCCCCTGCCCTGGGCAGGGACACCTCTCCCTAGAGCAGGTTGCTCCAAGCCCCATCCAACACTTCCAGGGATGGGGCATCAACAACTTCCCTGGGCAACCTCTTCCAGTGCCTCACCACCCTCACAGCAAAGAACTTCTTCCTAATATCTCATCTAAATCTCCCCTCTGCCAATTTAAAACCATTCCCCTCGTCCTGTCACTACACTTCCTGACACAGAGTCCCTCCCCAGCTCTCCTGTAGGCTCCCTTCAGATACTGAAAGGCTGCTATCAGGTCTCCTTGAAGCCTTCTCTTCTCCTTGGTGTGGGAGACACTGAGAAGAAGCCAAGGGTGATATCACAGCCCTGTACAGATCTCCCTGGCCTCCTGATTTGTAGCAGGGCCAGCAGAGCTCCATCAACTCAGAAACCCTCCTCTTCAGCAAGGAGAGCCTCAGCTCAGGAGGTGGAGGCAGACTCTCTGCTTCCCTGCTCTCAGCTGCCAACCAGAAACATACTCTGCATTTGGAAAACACAGAAGGATATTGAGGAACGACAAAACTTGTATTTGAATCAAGCAAACATGCCTTTTTCAAGGAGTTAAAGACTAAGTTAAATGCCATTCTGCAATGATAGATTAGAAGTTAATTGTTCTGCTTCAACAGAAAACCAAAGATCTGCAAGAGTCAGACTGTGGCACATACCCTGTTTATCCTTCTCCTAAAATAAGGTCTTCAGAAGCCTCACCAACAACCCCACAGGTTCTGATTCCCAGAGGTGTTCCCTAAGTTTCACCCCTTTTACCCACCGACCTGCCTCCCTCAGAAGCACCCAAGTGACCCACTCACACAGATAAAACCCAAATTGCACAGATAAAATCCAAAGACAGACAGTGAAGGACATCTGCACTCACGGCTTCAGCTATATCTTCCAGATTCTCCTTTCTTAGGACATGCCCATACCTTCTGCAGGATGTGCAAGGGCTCGTGTAGAGATCTGGACTCCTTTGGCAGGACTGCAACCACTCCAGAGAAGGAAAGAGTATAGCAGTGTCCAAAGACTGCCATGAACAAGTTTATTGGTCCTTTTTGAGGCAGGACTTTGTTTTTTTCTCCCCAAACATAAGCAGGAACCAAACACTATCAGAGTTAATGTATGTTTCCACTCTGAAATAGCTTTGAGGAGCTCTGTCCCCACTGCAACATCATGGACACCATCATGTGCCACGCCACAACAGCCTCTGGGCTTTACCAGTAAAACTGTGTGATACATAATTTGTATCAGTAATTTTCAACAGAACCAAATCTGGCACTTTAATGCTTCGCTGCTTTAAACATCCAGCTTCCAGGTTTTATTTTGACCTATTAGTACCTTATTGTGTCTATGGCCAAAGAGTACTGCAAGACTTAAGAGTTCACCTGACTGTTCCTTTTCCTAGGTGGACGGACTGAAGCAAGAGTTAACCCCTTGAATTGACACCATCCCATGACATAAG
This sequence comes from Thinocorus orbignyianus, assembly GCA_013400375.1. Classification (NCBI taxonomy): domain Eukaryota; kingdom Metazoa; phylum Chordata; class Aves; order Ciconiiformes; family Thinocoridae; genus Thinocorus; species Thinocorus orbignyianus. The sequence continues at coordinate 56,494 of VXBW01006469.1, forward strand.
AATAGTTAGGCAAATGAGTTGTATTCGTGGATACAGTACATGTCTTCCACGCTCTCCACGTTAGTACACAGCAGCCAGAGTCAACTGTCACCTTGTAAAGCATCACAATTATTTTTTAGTGCTGGAAATAGTGCAGAGAAGTTATAGGATCCAGCTCACTGCAGCCAGTCAATGGCAACTGCAGTACTCTGGGGACAGAAACAAGGTATATATAAAAATAATAACAAAAAATAATAATAATATATATACATCCTAGAATCTAACTGGGAAAAAATATCCCCTTGATGTGTAACTAGTGAGTGAAAATAGCTCAGAATTTATAAAGCACATAACGGTGCTCAGAACCCCTGGGAAAAACACAGCCATGATTTGCTGATCCAGAGACCTAATCAGCTCCTTCAGCTCATTAAGTTATCTGTTTTGCTACTGTTAATTCCAGTATAAACAAAAAAAA
>VXBW01006469.1:56981-73892 GCA_013400375.1 Thinocorus orbignyianus
AAAACCCTCATTGCCAGCTGGTATCAACTCAAATAAAAAACATGGCATTGTTCCCTTTTCCTACCATGAGAAAAGTGTTAATGTCTGAAGGAAAGCAAACCATCTTTCCCTTGGAAAGAACAAAATAACACAAACATTTTGACTCAATTAGGTAAAGGAGGTCCAGTGTCTGCTGCTAGAGATAGCTGTAGCAATTTCACATTGTTAGGCCTGATTAAAAGGTTAAGGTTGGTTCTTATTTTTCAAAAATAACATTCCTTGCCTGCAACCTCTTTGTGGTTCAAAATCAGCCTGCACAAAAAAAAACACCACAAAACAAGTTTGTATCTCAGGCACAAAAGAGACTGGCAGAAGATGAAAACACAGATCCTCTTCTCAGACCACTCTAGAGCATGCTAGGTGAAATGTGCCTCCAAAGCATCAAAAGAACATCTTCAAAAGCTAGGGAAAAGAGACCACAAGAAGTAGGTAGAGAAATTTGGTTTTTTTTTTTCCCACTCCTTTGATTTCAGCATCGATGCAAGGCACTCAAATCTTTTTGGAACTCTTCTTACATTCAGCAAGAAGTAAAGATAAAGCTGACAAGAGCTGAATTAAGGCCCCAAATATCTGAAAATAAAATGATAGCTGCAGCCAATCTCAAGAAAACCTTAACAGCAACAGCAAACTTACCACCCCGAAGCACTGAAGAGAGCTTCGGCTCCACAGCTGATCAGCAAAACCAACAAAACTTCTTTAATTCAGTCCTTGGCCTAAACATGCCTCATAATCTATGGAGTGATTTTGTAAAGTTTTAAAAAATCTAAAATATTCAGTTATTTTCACTGAAATGAAGTTTCTGAGCAACGGTCAGGAGTGAGAAGGAAGAAAAGAAGCAGGTTAAGGGGACACTGAAAAAGCCTTTGTACTGGCCACTAACCCGAGCAGCTCCCTTTCCTTCTGACTTGTTCTCAGAGGTCCATCTCCCTGTTAAAACAAGTTGATCTCCTCTTTGAAAACAGGGTACTTACACAGATGTCAGTAATGACAAATGGAAAGAAGAAGCGTTTTGCTTGGATGTTTCTGAGATGCAGAGTCTATCATAAAATCACAGAATCACCCAGGCCAGAAGGGACCTCCAAAGGCCATCTAGTCCCACCTCCCCGCTGTCGCAGGGACATCCCCAACCAGCCCAGGTTGCCCAGGGCCTCATCCAGCCTCACCTGGAATATCTCCAGGGAAGGGGCCTCAACCACCTCCCTGGACAACCTGTCCCAGTGTGCCACCACCCTCAGAGGAAAGAACTTGTTCCTAAGATCCATCCTAAATCTGCTCTTCTCCAACTTCAAGCCACTGCCCCTCGTCCTGTCACTGTAGCCTTTGGAAACAGGCTCTCCCCAGCCTTCCTGGAGCCCCTTCAGGTACTGGAAGGCTGCTCTTAGGCCTCCTGGGAGCCTCCTCTTCTCCAGGCTGAACAGCCCCAGTTCCCTCAGCCTGTCCTTGTAGCAGAGGTGCTCCAGCCCCTTCAGCATCCTTTGTTTCCACCACTCCTGACCACCAGGAAAGGGCAGGCAAAGACACTCTGCAAGTTCCAGTGAAAGCAAGAAGCAGGGGGAAGCAAGCACACACCAGAGATGCTGGTCCTTCTGCTCCACACCTTCTGCTGCCTCATCAGCAATCCTTATACCCTCCTCAGACTGAATTGGAAAGTTTGCCTGGCTCAGCAGCTCTTCTCTCTCTTCTCACACATCTACAAAAAAGTCACTTAAGTATTTTTCACTTATTGTGGTTTAATGATGTGGCTCTTAGCTAACATACATTAACTGGCCCACAAAAACATCCTCAGCCCACTGCAAATGTAAAATAAAATATGCTGAAGTAACCCCACTGGCTGCAGCTGTCTGTACTCACTCTCCAGTTTTGCAGCAACATAATGGTGATTTTTCCAGATGTGGATGTAGGCTGTTTTTCTGCAGGGCACTTGTTTTGCTGAGTTTCCCCTGCACTTGCAGGCACATGGCACTGTCCTGCTGAAGGATGTGAGACCTCAACAAGGCTCCTGGCTGCCTGTGATCCAGCCACAAGCCTTGGCGAAGCTGAAAATGCAGCAGCAACATTCAGTTTCATTAGATGAAAGGAGTAGCTTTGTATTAGCCAAAACTGTGGAAAATGCAGTCCTGGGAACTCTTGACAAATGCCATGTGCTGCCACACAGAAGTGAGGAACTCATTTGGATGCAGCTGTGTATGTGTATGGCAGAAGCAATCAGCCAAAGTGACGGCCAGTAAAGATTTGGGAAGAGTAATGGCTAGCAAAGTTAGCCTGAAATTACAAGCATGAAGACTATTTCTATTTTTTTCTTTTTTTTTGCTCATACTTTACCCAGCAAATCAGAGGTGCAGAAGGACATTTACATTCCTTATAAACTAGCAGGATCTTACCCAAGAAATACTTGACTCATAAGTCTTCCTGCTGACATCCCAAAAGGCTCCAAGCAACAGACAGACATTCAGGTCTAAGAAAGGGTAGAATTTGCATTATATCAGTTTAAAACTAAAGAAAATAATAATGATTCTGTAGTTGAAAACAAGCTTAGGACAGCAAATTGGACTCTGTTATCTCTGAGATGCCCACATCTAAGAACTACATGTCTTGTGTTCACAGTGTATGTGTAGACCCTATACCAAGTGTGCAATGGCATAAAGCACCATACATGGCATCTATACATACACGGAGATTTACTGGTATTATTTGCACAGCTCTGTATGCAGGGAACCCAGCAACCTCATAGATAAAATACAGGCCATGTGATTAATAGCAGTGTAGAGGTTTTTTAAATGTCATGTTGGCATATATAAATTTACCTCTTTATGGTTTCATGACTCCCTGCAGCTCAGTGATGTATGGCTGCACTGGGATCTTTGCATTACTGGGAAGTTTTACAGAATGTTTGTTTCATTTTTCCATGTAAACCTTTTGACAGATCACTCCAACCTCGATAGTTCCAGGTTTAGTTTCCTTCCTGTCCCATTCTTAACACAGTCATATTCTTCTACTCTGTCCTCCTGAGACCCCACCTGGAGTCCTGTGTCCAGCTCTGGAGTCCTCAACACAGAAAGGACNTGAAGGTCCCTTCCAACTCTGACCATTCTCTGATTCTATGATTTCGTGCTTTAAGATAAATCAAACAAGATAAACTAACCAACAGGTAACACCTGGCTAAAAAAGACCCCAACATAATAAGCCAAAAACCTAAAAGACTTCAGAACCTAAATGGCTTTTCTCAGATACTTTTAACATGATCACATGCCATCATTTAATACTACCTTGCAGTCTAAGCATTCATTAATGTTAGTTTAGTTAATGGTTACAAATATTTAACTTAGGCAGTTATCTGCAGCATCTGTATCTTTCTGTCCAGAAAGCACCTAAGAGACACAAAAAAGGGGCTGTTAACCTTTGCCCTTTGACATTATCAACACCATCAGTTGGAAGGATTCTATGAAATTCAAACTAGCACTCTAACTGGACCTAGGTGAACTTCAGCCAGAACTTTAACTGGATTTTAAATAAAAAAACCTGGACTTTTAAATAAAAGCTTTCATGTGCTTAAGCTTGTGAGGCCACTGTGCAGAAGGAAAATGCAAATACTTCTTACTTCCTTACAAATACTTCTGAGATTTCCTACCAGCAGGTTTTCCATCAGAGATCCCTCACCCTCTCCTCTCCTCCTGCTTATCTGAGGAAATCTCTGCTGTGTATATCCTTTAAAACTTCTTAAAACTTACGGCACAGAAAACCTCATCAGCTGCATGAGGACTTTGTGTTTGCTTTCTTAGGTCATTATTACTGTTTCTATGAGCAAGGACATAGACAAGGGAGCTCCAATTTAAAGCTTACACCAGATGAGAAAAAGCCTTAGAATGAAAGGCTGCCAAAATGCATCAGAAAGTTCATCATCCTGATCTGTATTTGATCTTTATTCCACTAAATGCTTTCTACTTGCATCTTAGCTTCACCTCACAATTAAGATTTTCATGAGTATCTTTGGAGAAGGTACTAAAATATCTTCACTCACATTTACTTACAGAGTTTATTGTGGACTTTCCTCTGTTGTACCACACGGGATCGTAGGCACCACAAGTTTGTTCAGTATTAAAGATGCTTCAGTTTTTACCAGAGTTCTCACGAGTTTTCTTCAGAGCTCCTACAATCAATACTTTACAGTGAAATAAAAACTGCACCTTTTTCATTCTTTTTAAATTATTGTTTTTAATAACCATTGCGCTCTTGAGTCTGAAGATTCAGCAAGAAATTAAAGTTTCCTGGATGTCCTAAGGGGAGCTCAGCATGCATCCAAAATAAAACATTAGTTGCTTAGCTCATAGCTCTAACAAGTGTGACTCATTCTGGAATGCTCCAGGACAGCAGCACAACACCGAGCTTCACCTCTTCAGCCATCCCAGTTAATTCTGAGAGCTCCTCTGCTCTGGTGAGAACTCACCTGGAGTACTGTGCCCTCTGAGGCCACCAACAGCAGAAGGACATGGAGCTGTTGGAGCGGGGCCAGAGGAGGCCACGGAGATGCTGGGAGGGCTGGAGACCTTCTGTTGGCAGGACAGGCTGAGAGAGTTGGGGGTTCAGCCTGGAGAAGGCTCCAGGGAGACCTCAAAGCCCCTTCCAGGCCATAAAGGGCCTCCAGGAAAGCTGGGAGGGGGGGACTTTTGATGAGGGAGGGGAGCCCTAGGACAAGGGGGAAGAGCTGGACACCGAAAGAGGGAAGATTGAGATGAGACGTGGAGAAGAACTTCTTTGCTGTGAAGGTGGTGGGACCCTGGCCAAGGCTACAAAGAGTCGGGGTGTCTGCCCCACCCCTAGAAACATTCTGGGTCAGGCTGAATGGGGCTCTGAGCAACCTGGTTTGGTCAAAAATGTCCCTGCCCAGGGCAGGGGTTTGGACTGGATGGCCTTTAAAGGTCAATCTCAACCCAAAACAACAGGAACAACATCTGCCCAATGCACTGGCCTTATTGCACACACACACTCACGAAGTATACCAAGGCCTGAAGATGGCCTTCCTGCCTTTCCATCTTCACACCAGCTCACACCAGTCTTAGAGCTTTTGGAACAGCGAGGAGAGGAAGCAACAGAAGTGTGCAGGAGGAAAGGGGAAAGGCTAGAGAGATTTGTCCCACACCTCTCTCCCCTAAGCCCTGGCTGGATCCTGGTGCCACTCTCATACTGAACAGGGAGACCTCTCCCACAATGAACTTAAACAGAAGGTGTAGTGAGAGGAGGAAACAGCTCAGGATGGAGAAAGACCCAGCCCTCTCCTCGCTGCTACCTGTACAAAAACAAGTGATCCACCCTTCCACTGTACTGTATCTGCTGAAATGAAAAGGAAAGCCAACAGCCTGGAGGGGGTGACAGTAGAATCATAGAATCATAGAATGGTCAGAGTTGGGAGGGACCTACAAGATCATCAAGTTCCAGTCCCCCTGCCCTGGGCAGGGAAACCTCCCACCACACCAGGTTGCTCCAAGCCCCATCCAGCCTGGCCTTGAACCCCTCCAGGGATGGGGCAGCCACAGCTTCTCGGGGCAACCTGTATGACAGTGCCAAGGTGACACCAGCAGAGGAGGTAAGGAACAGCTCCATCAGAGCACCCACCTCCTGTCCGTGGTGACCCTGCCCAGGACTGCTGTACCTCCTGGAGCCGGGGTGGACAGCTCCTTCCAGCCATCACACCACCCCACAGGCCTTGTCCCAAACAGTGCACCAACAGCTTCTCATGGGGACATCCCTTCTGCTCAGTAACAGAAACAACAGAGCTTTCTCTCAAGAGAATTCTTGAAGAGCTCAAAAGATTACCTAATATTTCCCACGGAGAGGATCCCACCCTGACAGCAGTTCTGTGTAGTGAAGTATATTTACTAAACTGTTGACATAATTCCTCCGTTTTTCTACCCATTTCTTTGCCTTTTTACAAAACTGTTAGGTTAGTTGCATTAAAATTTAAAAAAATAAATTAAAAATATCTGCACAACCCCTGCTAGCACCAATTTATCTTCTGGGTTAAAATTCCAAGGCAGGAAAAAACATCCTTTGGATCAGCTACATATTTTACTAAGAATACTCTTCTTTTTAAGCAGAAGTACTGCCTAAGAATGAGTACAAATTACACACAAGATCTGGGGTTTTCCAAATTAATGTCTGTATTTCACAGCTTAAAGTAGCAGATTGATTTTTGAAATTCAGTAATTTTGTAATTTTGAAATTTGTAATACGAGCTGCTGGAGACCTCTCAAGATCAGATCTCCTACTGAGATGTGAAAACATGCATGTAAGAACTTAAATGAGCCAGCCCTATTTAAAAAGTGCTGCACATCTAAACAGGTATCATCACAGTGACACTGGGAATAAAGGGAGTACCTGTACTGCTACACAATTTCTATAGGGTATGTTCTATAAATTCAGCACAAACATACTGAAGTTTAGTAAATATCACATGCATATCCTTGGTGTAATGCATTTTTTAAGTATCACTTTCATTTTGAGGTATCACACTTGTGGGTTTTTGATACCCACGTATCCTTGGACCAAGGAAAAAACTTGGTTTCACAGTGAGTTCTGGAAAGAAACCCCTGTCTGTGAGGATGAGTGGGGTGGGTAGTCTGAAAATACTTTCCCTGGCAAAATAAAAATATTTAAAAATAAAACTTCTCCTAAACAAACCAAAAAAAAAAGGTTTTAAATTGTTTTCTTCTTTTTTTTTTTTTTTTCTGCTGCAATTCATTACCACTGCATTTGCCATGGGATGTTACTTTAAAAGAATGTATAAAACCTCTATGATAGTTAGTATTTATTAATTGTGACATTCACCTGTTAGCTTTGTATTTGATCTGCTCATCAGCAAAAAATAAAAAAAAAAACCATGACCCCAAAATCTACATTCTGGTATATAATTACCATATTCATTAATTAGTATCATAACAACTGAGTACAAACAGCCAACCATATCCTGGGCTGCATCAAAAGAAGTGTGAGCAGCAGGTCATGGGAGGGGATTCTCCCCCTCTACTCTGCGCTTGTGAGACCCCACCTGGAGTCCTGTGTCCAGNTCCCTGCCCAGGGCAGGGGGGTTGGAACTTGATGATCTTGAAGGTCCCTTCCAACTCTGACCATTCTATGATTCTATGATTCTATGAAAATGTATCAAAAAATTATATATATATACTTTAAGTGGTTACTATGCTCACTTAGGCAGGTATCCACTAGATATAAATAGAGAACAACATATTTAGGTAGACACCAACGCTAGCACCCCAACTATTCCAGCAAGCAACTCACCCTGCTGCCATTTGCAATTAATTTTGCATAATGTATTAGATGACAAATTAAAAAAAAATAAAGATGTAGATTGTTTGGGTTTGTGGTTTTCATCTTTCTTTTAAATAGATTGGTTAAGTCCTAGATGCAATGGGGAAGAGGGATGAAATCGTTCACCAGAACACGGTGGTGACTCCCTGAAAACCAGCTAAGGAACCCACGCACATTTAGGTGGAAAAACATTCCTGCAAGCAAAAACTGAGTGCCTTCAGAACTCGAGATTCTGAAATTCTGAGGCACCAAAGAACATTGTAGCTGGTGGTACAATAAAGCTGCATGAAATTCATGATGCTTTGAAAACTATGAAATGGGGGGAAGAAACAGAGGACTGCTCTCTGGTGCGAGTTATCTACAAGATACTGCACTATTTCTCTGGTGTTTTTAGGTTAGCTCTTCCTTACAAGCCCAAGCCTTGTTCCTAAAGCTTTGTAATGAACATTCACAAAGGAATAAATTAGGGAGATTAATCTTAACTCTGCAGTTCAGCTCTGACCTAAAAATGCAACGATTTTGAATTTATTGAGATGAAGTATACAGCCTTCACAACAAACCCTCGCAGGACACTGGATGAAAGGGAAAAAAAGAGTCTTAATCTACGTTCCTTCTGTTTCTCAATATATAGTAGCTTGTTCTTTAATGTTTTCCATACCAAAAATTTGCAGTTCCCCCTGAGTCCCTTAAAAAACTTCAGACCAAAATTAATGTTTGGCTCTGCCTACTGCACTGTTGCCAGCAATAAAAATTGTGACCAAGAACAAAATGATCTTTTTGGCCCAGTAAAATCAAATAGAAACAACCAACACAAGGGGTACCTCTTCAGGCCACATTTTGGCTGCCAAGGATGTGGAACTGCCACTCAAGAAATCTATGGGCAGATAGAGATCTCCTAGAATCAATGCTTTCCTCCAGCTCTGGCTCCCCCGAGAAGCTCCACCACCACCAGACATCCCGAAGCAAGACCTCAGTGCTGGAGGGATGGGTTCACCACAGGCCAGGATGGAGCACCATCAGAGGGCTTCTTGCCCTCCCACTGGGAAAAATAGAATCATAGAATCATAGAATCATCCAGGCCAGAAGGAACCTCCAAAGGCCATCCATTTGATGCCCCATCCCTGGAAGTGTTCAAGGCCAGGCTGGATGGGGCTTTGAGCAACCTGCTCTAGGGAGAGGTGTCCCTGCCCAGGGCAGGGGGGTTGGAACTTGATGGTCTTGAAGGTCCCTTCCAACTCTGACCATTCTATGATTCTATGATTCTATGATCTGACACAACTATGGAAAGAGCCAGTTTTGGGGCGGGCAGGAGATTCCTGAACGCCCCAGAGAAGCTGCTCAGTGCTGCTGTGACTTTTTCAGAATGGCTCAAAGCAGCACAAACACTGTGAAAATCTGTGTCCAGGCTGCCTCGATCACCGAGCAGACACTTCATCAGGATACAAAAGGGTCAGGAAAGGCTGGGAATAATACAGAATCCCACAGATGAAAAGCGAGCTGATTTCTCTCCAGCTTCCTCCAGGAGGAGGAGGAGATGGACCCTAAAAATAAATCAATGGTAATTCAGAAGTCCTTTACAGTTTGTCAGTCAGCAGCTGGCTTGTCACATGTTGCTGGGTTGGTTTTTTTTCCCTTGTATTCCCCTACTTTCCACTGCTAAATTATATTAAAACAGAGATAAACACAAATGTTACAAATATTGTCTTTTATATGCAAGCAAATGAAACTGCCATAAGGCTGCTAATCACAGCACAGGTAAGAGAGGCAATCTGATAGTCTAAACAAGGAGGCAGCAATATGTTTTCTCCAATTAAATGTAAAAATACGTAAAATTTTGAGAAGCTAGATACTAAAAGGAAAGGGAAAGAAAGGCCTCATCCGCATAGAAGTGGAAATATAAAAAAAGGGCTTATTGCTGACATCCACCTTTTACAAACACCAAGCTGGAACACATTAAAATGACAACTTAAACAGGCTGCCTTCAGCAAAGCACTTTAGCGAACCACTCATCCATGACAGGACAAGGTTCATTTGATGACAAAGATCATTAAATTGTACAAGGTTTGTTACTTAAATTGCCTACTTTTAGATATTCTGCACACACAGGGAAAAATATTTACCCACCGCATCTTAATCAAATATGTAACAACAGTTATGAAGAATTTCTTACATTTACGTAGAAAGCAGGTAAATTACTCCTCACTTTTCACTAATTTTTTATAAAAGTGATAATGACAACATTGAAGGCTGGAGGCATCTAATTTTTTTTTGTTCTGAATGAAGGTATTTTAAGTAAACAAAGTAAGCAAGTCTCCAGCATTAACAAAGGAATAAACACACACGGAAAACCCTACTATTAGGTAGGTAATAGCTTTGACTGTTAATTGGCTGTGCTTGCACCTGATGTCACCAAACATGCACCAATTCCTAACAGAGCACTTCAGTGATGTCATAAAATCATAGAATGGTCAGAGTTGGAAGGGACCTTCAAGATCATCCAGTTCCAACCCCCCTGCCCTGGGCAGGGACACCTCCCACCACACCAGGTTGCTCCAAGCCCCATCCAGCCTGGCCTTGAACACTTCCAGGGATGGGGCATCCACAGCTTCTCTGGGCAACCTGTTCCAGTGCCTCACTGCCCTCACACCAAAGAACTTCTTCCTAAAATCTAATCTCAATCTCCCCTCTACCCATTTAAAACCATTCCCCCTCGTCCTGTCACCCCACTCCCTGACCAAGAGTCCNCTTCATTTCACATTGAGCACTCTTTATGGAAAAAAAAAAAACAACAACAAATCCAGAGTACCAAAAATAACAACCCCACCCCTCAAAAAAACAGAAACAATTAGTATTAGCACCCACATTCTTAATTGCTAGGTGACAGGTTCACTTTTCTTACGTGTCTTCTACAACCACTGCTTCTTTAATTTTTTCCTTTATAGTAGCACACCTTCAACAATAAGCACATAAAATTACTATCTAGAAAAGACTAACTTGACAAGATGAGAATTTCAAAGTTTTCTGTATAGGAAGGCACTAAACCAAGGTGTCCCAACTCCTAGATGACAGGTTTTGCCTCCTAACACAGTGAGCTGAGAGGCAGACACAAGCACATTCCTTTCTACCACATGATCACAACTTAATTACACCAAACACAGACCAAATCCTGAGGAGGTATAAACTGATCCTTTGCCTTGCGTGTCACAGACCTATTAACACCAACTGAGGATCTAACCTCCTACAAAAATTAATTCCAATCAAAAGAAACGGTCTACACTAAGAGTAGTAATTAATGTAATCAGGTCGGGTGTAGAAGGGAATTTTTCAACCCATAGAGAATAAGCAGAAGCCACTTAAAATTCAAAACAATTAAATGCTAATTAGCTTTTTGTCAATTGCCTGCTAAAAATGATACTGCTCCATTTCAACCGTGCTTCTTCTCTGCCTAATGAACCAGGCAAAGAAGGAAAAGAGGAATAAAGCACACAGAGAGAACTCGGTGTAAATCAAGCCTGTCTGCAGCCACAGACCAGGAGGAGACAACCTGCAGTAAATCTCCCAGGGCAGGATGCTATCACAGGACAGGACCATTCTGACATGGGAAGACCACAGTTTCCAGGACTCAACGTCTAGGGCTGTAAGAGGCTGAATATTTCACTGCCAATGTGACTTCTTCTACTTCTACTGGGGAAAAAAAGAAGGAGGTGGGAGAAATGGGAAAAACATCAATCATGTATGTTAAGCAAGTATCATCTTAAATGTAAGCACGGATTTAAACCACTCACCATATTTTCATTCAGATAACCCACACTTGAAGTAATAAAACTCAGAAAGTAAAGCAAATGAAGATAAATCCCACACAGTGCAAATAAAACTTAAGACGTGTGGGCAGGGAGGAGGGGGCAAGGGAAGAGAATCATTAAGACTGAACAAGAGAACATTAGAGCTCAGGGGCAAGAGAGTTCCCTGTTGATCACAGGCGTGCAAGCTCTAGGGTGGAAAGGCTCTGGAATAAGATCTATTACCTGCACACATGCCCTGTCAAGCTGCTGCTACCTCACAGGGACTGAAAAGCTGTGCTGTTTCATTTTTATACATAATCCATAGCATAAAAATCGTGAACCTTCCACTTCAACCCTCCCAAGTTCTCCTTTGACCAAAAATATATGAGATTAACTACCTCAACTCCTTTGTTTTAACAGCACATTAACTGCATAACAAACAATAATATTAAAGATGTCAGATGCCACAGCAGGACACAGAATCAAAGACTACAGTTTTTCAGAAGTAATATGAGATTAAACATTCAGAAGTAACATGAGAATAAACACAGTTCACTCAACACTACAGACAGCAAAAATATATCCTGTCAGACTAGGTCAGAAATGTGACAGCAATTGTTTTATTATTATTGAGTCTGCAATAGGCCAAAACAGGTGAGAAACAGGTTGATGAAAGATTGCAGGTATCAATTTTTTGAAAGTCTTTTGTAGGACAGGGTCATTTCCAATTCCTGACACAAACTGAAGATGACACTGCCTAAGTAAAATCTGAGAGAGGGAGGGTGATCTCTGTATGTCACACATCTTGGCAGGTACTTAGGCTTTTGATACACTGAAGTGTTAGAGATTCTGGGATTTTCAGCTACTGATGGTCATACCAATTATTTCTCTTTACATCACAAGTCCTCATGCAATATTCTCAACCAAACCAATCAAAAAAATAAAAATACTCTCCCATTTATCAAACAGCATTCTTGGCAGACTTTAAGCTCAAGGTCATGTCTTAACACTGAAGAGCTTCATGAGACACGCAGCTGAACTTGGAGGAACTTGTGTCCAACATGGACACCGAGATTCTCAGCATCCCTGGTCAAGTGCCATCTACACGTGGGTGCAAACAAAGCCTGCATTTTGATGTCCACCAGCAAAGCCTTCCAGATGCCAAGGTTTCAGATAACTCAACACCACAGACCTGTTCCAAACTCAGAACTTTCACAGAAAGCATTTTCTCACCCAAGCAGGCTGAGAAAAGCCATAAGGCAGGAACGCTTGGTGCTTGCCTACCCTCCAGGACATCAGAGAAAATGATCAGAAGGAAGTAGCATATCCACTTCAAACGCAATATCCCACCACAGAACAAACTTAGAACATAGCTGACAGGTTCCAGTGCATCTCATTCTGCCTAATTTGGAGCTGGAATTTAGTCACATCAGCTAACACCCACCTAAATTCCCTAACCATCAGACTATGGTCATGTGTCTCCAGAGAGGTGGTCTTCCCATGCATTAGATGAAGCAATTTTTTGACCACTGAGTGAAGCAGATTCATTTTCCAGCAGCTCAAGTCGATTAACTCACCCTGCTGGCACAAAACGGATCCTACAGAAGGCATCCAGAACCTGCAAGCAGATGGGAAAGTGTAATGAATGAGTATATCCCAAGCCCAGTGACAGATCGAGCACTCCACTGGCTGAAGCTCCCATTTATATGGTCTGGTTTTGTAACCTTGGAGAGAAAAGTAAGCTTCCATTCCAATTAAAACAAGGTCTTCCTAACTTGATCAAAAAGTTCATTATTATCTGAGCGGTATCTTTCCCATCCTGGAGGAAAAGTCTGGCATATTTTCTATATATCATATTTCACTGACAGGCAAGGAAACAAATTAATCACAGTTTTACATAAGATATCACATATGTCAGTTTCCAAGTTGCTTCCTTAGAAACAGCAATTACTGAAGGGAGTAGCTGATGGTTGTTTATTCTTCTGCTTTTAACTGTCTCACTGTCCTCTGCTGGTTGCTTCTGGCTGCTATCACACTGTATGAGATTACACCTCACCTGAAACTTCTGTGGGCAAAACCTTTCATGCCCATGTATGTCTTTGCCTCATCATCCATAGGTAACAAAGCAAAAGTTGATTATTTCAGTTTAAAGTTTAAAACAAAAATCCAACAAAAGCTTTTTAATTGGATTTATTGATAATTTATATCACCAATAATCAGAAAATTTCTCCCCCCTAAATGAACCAGTAAGAAAATCCATGACTAGTTATTCCAGACAACACAGGTACGTTATAACCATACAAATCACATACTTCAGGAAGCACAAAGATTTTTCCCAAACCCCAGATCAACGTCATATTTACAAGGGGAGCACATTAATCTCATGCTGCCTTTACCAGGTCATTCAGCAAGTAAATTTCATGTTTTGAAATTAATTGTACTGGAAAGCTCATCTGTGGAGAGTAGCTTATTCCTAGGCCAGTTTATTACATCCCTAATTTTTTTTCTCTTGGTATCTCGGCAATGGAGGACTCTCAGAGGATCTCACTGAGAAGTATAAGAAGATATTTTAGAAAAATACTAGTAGATCAACATGCATGTCTATTTTTAAACTGGTATCAATACAACAAAGATAAATATAACAGTGTAGTGAAGGGAAGTCAACCTCTAAACCAGCCACTTTTTACACATAAAGACAGCAGAACAGAAGAATCATAGCAGATTCATTTTGGATGGCAAAAGAAATCTCTTGCCCCCTGTTGGTATAAAATACATCTCAATCCCAAACACAAAAATAGGGAAAGCTGTTGGGATTAAGCAAGGGCGGGAAGAGAGATAAGGCTGAGTTTCTGACTGTTTTTTAACATTCCAGTTATAAACAGAGAGTGTGTCTGGGCACCAATGGTTGAGGTGATGCAGAATCTAGCTCTGCGTTATTAGGAAGGCGTCTAACTGTCCACCCTACAGTAACTGCAGCTCACTGCAAGGAACAGCATCAGACATCTGCCATGAAGAAGCACAGGAGATGTATTTCCTTGCTTATTGTTATAATGGCCAGTCCAGTAATCATCTTGTCTTTCACATTTTGTCATCACTTCATCTCGACACTGCTCATGAACTCAGGCATGACTTCTACATGGGAGAAAAATATGATGTATGTAACCCTTCAAGTATTTTTTTTTGGAAGCTGCAGTGTCATTTTATAAAAAAAACACCCAATACTTAAATGTATTTTAGGCCTGAAGGCATTTTTTTCCATTATAGGCAATCAAGCAACACAAATAAAATGTGTTACTTACAGTAGTTTGGCACTTTCTGATAAATAAATAAAAAAAATTAAAAAAATGCTAGCATATTCTTCTCCCATGGGTTATGACAGCAGATTCCCAAACATCCCCAACAGGAGAAATTACATTGGTTTTCTGTCTGTCTAAGCAAACTACAACACAGTGGACTGAGAATCACAACTCAGTGGACATTTAGCTCTGTTTAGGAAAGCAATTCCTCTGACAGGCTAAGAGGAAAACTTTATTAAAATGCTTCTTTATTTGATGAACAAACACAGGGAGCACAAGTAGCCCCTAATTTTGCTGAACAACTCTGGAACTGAGCAATTTAGGTTGTTACTGTCACCAGTGTTTTTGCAATCTCCCTCGCTTTTTGAAAACCAACAAGGGAATTTCTGACAATTTGAAGATAAACTACGAGATACAACAACAGGTTCCCATCTGTGCGGTTTGCTGAAGTCAGAAACAATGATTTCCATTAAATTATGTGACATAACACATGGTTCAGATGCAATAACTTGGACAGTGAGCAACACATAGACCTGGTAAATGAGAATTACACAGCAATCCTGGATTCTGTGAATAGCCCTGCAATGGCTATTGCTTCTTTTAATCAGGGACATCACCAGGTGACAAGAACTGCACATTATCTAAGCATATATAGCACAGGATAAATTAAAACTGTTGTACTCTTTTCACAACATGGTTTCACAAGATAGATAAGCTTTTCCCTAAATATCAAATACTTCAGATAAAAGATGACATATAAAATGTCAAGATTTCGCATGTGCTGGTCATAAATAACTCACTTTTCACATTCACCTTGCTGCCCTCTCAAATCTCCACCTTCATTTTTAGTACTGAGAACAAGAATAACGTCAAAGAGTTTTACCATTTGAGTCTGTTAATACCTCAATCTTATGCCCAACAACAGAATTTCATCAACATGATAATAAAACTTTCCATACTTTAAAAATAAACTCCTGGGTTGTAGTTCTGCACCGCTCCTCACAAATTCAGTCAATAGAAGATGTCAATCCTTTTCTCTGCCAAACCTCAAAGTGCTGAAATATTGACTTCATCATGCACTAAATATAGCTGAACACCACTCCATTCCCTGATGAATTCATAAAAACCAAACGATGACTGTCTCAGCCAGGATGCCCTAGAAAGTTGCAATAATAGAAAACCTCTCCTGTCTCTTCTCCCAGGCTCCTTCCAAAGGACAGCATGCCTGCAGATTCTGGACAGTGAAAAGGAACAAACCAGTGGCTTCGGAAGGCTGTACCCAAATAATGTGACAGTGACACACTAGTGCAACCCCTCCACAATCTGGCATCCCTCTGCCATCTGTCATCACACCCATCTGCAGCAGAAGGCTCTGCTGTTTTAATAACAGAGACCTACAGATCTGCCTTAAAAGTGCAGGGCACACATGGAGCCCCTTAACCTGTAACACTAACCATCAGTAAGAGTATTATGGTATTATGCAAATAAGACATGAAAAACTGAAGTGCTACTGATTTTTGAAGTACAGTACTATCCCAATACTATTAAGATGATTACTCAATTTGAAATAAATGGTCCAGAGTCAGCCCATTATAAAACAAGAATAAACACTGACAATGGTAGCAGCCAGGGCAGTGAAAGACCCCCATTCCCTCCAGAACTTCAAATTAAGAGACAAGAGAACACGTTACCAGATGAGCTGCTGGAATTCACCAGGTGAATCTCTTGGGACTTTATTGTGTCTCCTCTATTAGCACATAATCCATTAGTGCAGAAATTATGGCACCGATGAAGACACATGGAAATGAAAGAGGGAAGCAGAAGGGGCTGCTGTCTAATAGGAAAGGTTCTGCTCATCTTCCCTGTGCTCCCCTCCACTTCACCTACTTCCCTCCCTGTTCCATGTAGTCACATGTGCACTGCTTTCCCCGAAACTTAGAAACCAAATCAAACCTGTTATGCTAAAACAAATTTCCCAGCAACAGCTGACAGCCCCTGTCCTACAGACCAAATCACCTGTTCATGACTTGCCATCTCCCCTTGCATCCAAAATAATGGTATTTATAATTTACTACCCCATCTCTTTTTCCCCTCTCTCGCTCTCATCCGCTCTATCAACAGCAATAAAAGTAACACACATTTTATCAATCATATCAGAATAAATTAACAGAATGAAGTCATTCTTCTTTTCTAAAAAACAAAAGGACTCTCAGAGCAAGCAACTGACTGATATCCTTTTCCTTGAAAAGGGATTTCCAAAGATTTTGAGTGGCTTTCTCTTGCATAACTGCTCCATTCCAAAATGTTTTGTGTGTTGTCTAGGACCTGCTTCTCCTGGGTGCCACGACCTCTCCAAACAGTGCCTCTCAAAACTTTGGTGTGGAACCTCCAGTGCATTTGTCAAAGAAATAGGTATGTCAAGATCTCTGTGCTTGGAAAGACAATGAGCCATAGTTAATTGCAGTTAAGGTATG
>VXBW01006469.1:75581-88533 GCA_013400375.1 Thinocorus orbignyianus
TTCCAACTCTGACCATTCTGTGATTCTATGATTCTATTTTTTTTCTAGTCTTGGTCAACATAAACAGGTACCTGTAAACAGGGAAGTTGCCCAGATCTTCTGCATTAGGTGACTAAGAAACACTGTCTCTGTAAGAGATCCATGAAATACAGAAATACCATATGAGACTACTGATCAAACTTTCTAAAGCTGAGGAGCCCAGTTTCAGCACATGGAAACAACCCTAAGTCACTTACACCTAAGGTATCATCTGGAATACTAGATGCAGCATGCCACATGCCCAAAATACTGCTGCAGCCTCACACCCAGTGTGTCTTCCCCACACAAAACCACCTTGCTGTTCACCATATGTTTACAGTCTGAAAGCAAGCCAGTCAAAGCATCTGACTGCTGTCACAGGGGAAGAAAAAAATATCAAATAAACAGAACAAAAACAAGCAAACAAACAAAACCAACCCCCAAGCTTCTCCCCCCCAACTGCATAGATTCAAATTTAAAAGGAAAAGCCCTTCAGTCTGTAGATCATTTCAGAAATGCAGACCTCTGACAAATCAAGATGATCAGACTATTGCTATTCCACACCAGCTCACAGAAAACACTGTAACATAAATCTGAGCACATAAATTCATGAGATTAACTGTTACTCTGCATAATTAACTACCTTTTTTAGCTGGATCTTAGATACAAATCCTACAAACATGATAAGAGATTAAAATCCCCAATTCTTGTAGCTCAGAGAGGGATTCTTATGCATCACAGAAAGGTTACATTACAAAAACACATTTACTCTTTCACATTTCCTGGACTCCAGCTGATTCCCACATGGTATTACTGTTATTTTTGTAAAAATGTAGTAGAAAAACGAATTGCAAAAGCCAGCTCTTGTGGCATGAAATGGCTTTCATTATTAATACTATTCTGACTACTTTATTAATACTATTCTGACTATTCAGAACTTCAAAACATCCACCGAATGTCCATAGCATTCAAAGCATAAAAAGCATAAAAATGCATAATAAAAATAAAAATGCATAAAAATGGAGTTATTAGAACTGTAAGAGTTTAATAATATTTAATAATGAAAACTCTGTGCCAAAGAGGGCAATAAGCCTCTAACTGTAAGAGGATGACCTTAATACTTTCAATTAACAGCTTCGTAATTCTTTCGACTTTCCATCAAGCCTCCTAGAACCTCAGATTCTCTGCTGTCCGTGAAGTTTTATTTAGTACCCATTCCTCACCCAGCAAACACAACAATAGGAAGTCAGCATTTGTTTTTTTCCTGCAGGTAATAGTTTTTTCCCCCCTCTCTCCAAGAATTTAGAGCCTTTTGCCAGAGAGAATCAGATTAATTTTTTTAAGTCAACACTTAAACATGTAGATAGAATTTCCTAGCTTTGGAGATGGAAAAAACCCAGGAAATACAAGTTCCTTGAAGGTAAAG
Source organism: Thinocorus orbignyianus (assembly GCA_013400375.1). NCBI lineage: Eukaryota > Metazoa > Chordata > Aves > Ciconiiformes > Thinocoridae > Thinocorus > Thinocorus orbignyianus. The sequence goes on from VXBW01006469.1 coordinate 77,026, forward strand.
TTTTCTGGAGAGAGCATGGGAGCTTTGCCACAGCTGAAAATGAAAACTGGGTAAGAATTAGTTTCTGGAAAAAGTCTCAACTTCTTTCCCACACATTGGGTCTACCAGCACTTAAAGAAGCCAGCACAGACTGAAACCACGTTCCAGTCGGCGATCTCTGCTGTGTGCTTTGTTCTAGGCTCTAGAACCGGGTAGAAACATCTTGGAAAGAGAACTTGGCTCACAGTTATCGAGAAAAACATTAGCTGTAGTTCTCCTTTTCTTATAATTACATGAACTGTGGCAAAAGCAACCTTAACTAAATGCAAGTAACAGAAAAACGTTTGGGTTTTCACCCCCACTGGCATTACACAGAAGATTTTGGTATTTGTCTAAAACTTAACTTCATAAAATATGTATCACTAGCTACAGGGCAGCCTGGCTGCTGATGTAGTAACACACTTCAGAAGCAGCAAACAAGTGTCTTAGCAGCACTGGCACCTCTTCCATAAGAGATATGAAACAGAGCAGCTCACTCAAGCTGATAAACCAGTAAGGATATTCATTAACTGCAGGGCACTGAATGGCTTAATTGGATATAACTCACAAAGAACCTGTGAGGCACGTTATCTTGTTCATCAAATGTTTGCAAGCCCTCAAAGGATCGTTCATCTTTGCCTGACATGGACACCTGATCACAAGCACAGCAGAGACAGCAAGCTGAATACCACCAGATCCCACACCCCAAAGCCCAAACAGCATCCTACATCCACCACGCCTGGAGCTCAGCCTAAAGCCAGCTTCCTTATGTAAACAGCACTCGGGCTTTCTCCAAAAAAAACATCTGATCTGCCTGATAACCACGTTGTATGACTCATTCTTGAATATGATTCCCTTGACAAGCAGGAGAAGCAGTTTCAGAACTTCCCCAGAATAGGAAGGAGGGAAGAGGTGCAAGTGCTGCCAAGACACTTGTTTGCTGCCTCTGAAGTGTGTTACTACATCAGCAGCCAGGCTGCCCTGTAGCTAGTGATACATATTTTATGAAGTTAAGTTTTAGACAAATACCAAAATCTTCTGTGTAATGCCAGTGGGGGTGAAAACCCAGACAGTTTTCTGTTGCCTGTGTTCAGGTAAGGTAGCTTTCGCTGCAGATAATTGTAAGAAATTGTAATTGTAAGAAAAGGAGAACTATAGCTAATGCTTTTATCGATAACCATGAGCCAAATTCTCTTTCCAAGATGTTTCTGCCTGCTTCTGGAGCCTAGAACAAAGCACACAGTGCCAGTGGTTCAAAAAGTAGCTAGACAGTTCACTAAATTGGCTTCATTTTTCCCTGAAAGAAATTTACATCCTCTTTCTCCTTTCAAATTATCAGATAGACACTAAAGAAAAATTACAAAGCTATAAAGAATTACATTTACATGTATTTGAGTAAAGTTTGAAATACACCATTTAATTCAGAAGTATAAACTATTGGTACCTCTGGATTTTTTGGTGCAACTTGCGATCTTAGTATGAAGGAGGTAGTGCACAACTGGAAAAAATAGGAAGGGTTTGATCTGAAAAATAATTTTTAAAAAGATCCAAAAGAATGAACACCCAAGAACAAAGTTCAGTCAAGCCAAGTGCAGGATCCTGCACCTGGGACGTGGCAATCCCAGGCACAAATCCAAGTTGGGCAGAGAATGGCTGGAGAGCAGCCCTGAGGAGAAGGACTTGGGAGTGCTCCTGGATGAGAAGCTCCCCAGGAGCCGGCAGTGCGCGCTGGCAGCCCAGAAACCAACCCCAGCCTGGGCTGCAGCAAAAGGGTGAGCAGCAGGGCCAGGGAGGGGATTCTCCCCCTCTGCTCTGTGCTCCTGAGACCCCACCTGGAGTCCTGTGTCCAGCTCTGGAGTCCTCAGCACAGAAAGGACATGGACCTGGTGGAACGGGTCCAGCGCAGGGCCACCAAGATGATCAGAGGGCTGGAGCAGCTCTGCTGTGAGGACAGGCTGAGAGAGCTGGGGCTGTTCAGCCTGGAGAAGAGAAGGCTCCGGGGAGACCTTGGAGCAGCCTTCCAGGATCTGAAGGGAACTCCAGAAGAGCTGGGGAGGGACTCTTGGTCAGGGAGGGGAGGGACAGGACGGGGGGGAAGGGTTTTAAATTGAAAGAGGGAAGATTTAGATTCGATACCAGAAAGAAATTCTTTGGTGTGAGGGTGTTGGGACACTGGAAGAGGTTGCCCAGAGAAGCTGTGGCTGCCCCATCCCTGGAGAGGTTTAAGGCCAGGCTGGATGGGGCTTGGAGCAACCTGGTGTGGTGGGAGGTGTCCCTGCCCAGGGCAGGGGGCTTGGAACTGGATGATCTTGAAGGTCCCTTCCAACTCTGACCATTCTGTGATTCTATATATGATTCTATCACAGAAAGATCCTGTCCCCTAATGAGGTTTTTCTGACTGAAGACACAGGTTAGAAGAGCATATTGACAGGTGGTTTTCACTGGGAAGTCCAAACACAATGCAAGTCCTCTCAGGAACAGTGTGTTTGATGGTCACAAAATGAGGGAAATAACGATAGAGTTCTTAATCTTTGGGTTTATGTGGTTGCAAGGATGAACATTTTTTGTTTCCCACTAAGCACTTCTAGGGGATAAGGCATGGGTCCACAAGGAAAAATTAATTAACCGGTGAAGAATTCAACAGCCATCACTAGGAGTTACAGCATCTGCTACCCAGCTCAGCAGTGAAAGGCCTTCCCTGCTGAGTAAGTGCTAACACGTGAAACACCAACACCACACCACATTCAACAACAGCAGAAAGTTGTATTTTAAGCATCAGGGATACTAAGTTCCAAATGTATCAGAGAACAAGGTTCTTACTCATTTGTAAGGATGAAATGCCAAGCAATTAGCAGACTGCTATCAGCACTAATGAACGGAAACCCATATGACCATCCACAGAAAAATTTGATGACAGAGCAACACAAACAGATCCCTCAGGGAACCTTTAACACAAACATTATGCATATTTAGTCTTTTCTTTAAATACAAGCTAAAAAATCTAGAAACCATAGGATTTAACAGACCATGTTCTCAAAGTACTGATGCAATGCCCAAATGTGGTACAGCGTACACAGTGCTTCTGCCTCTCCCATTTTCTCATGGAGATGCAAAACTACACCTAACCATTTGAACCAGCAAGGTTACAGGTATCTCCAGCCCTTCCCACAACATGCTCTGTTGATGAGCCACAGCTAAATTGCAAGTCAAGCTGCTGCATTTGCCCACATAGACAATCAACTAATTTTTTTTGGAGGGAGAATACCACATTTTTTAATGACTTACTGCTAAATCTCTTCTCAGACAAACACAAAATTTGCCTCTTCAACTGGCTACAGAAAAGGATAAACAAGGGAAAGGTGGAATGTTTTGCTACAGAGACAAAAATGATCAATTTGCCTTACAGCACTGTTAACCTGTAGTGGCAGGTACAGCCTATAAAAGGAATAGAAAAAAGAGAGTAGCAAAAAGACAAGTCCTTTCAACATGACTTTGCTACACCTTTCAGCACAGTGTTAAATGCTACCTTTCAAGTAAAATTTTTAGCCTATATTACACTGTTCCACACTAATCACTTTTAACAGTTCTGTTTGGAACAAGCAGAGGCATCTATTCTAGAGCTTTTGTATCTACTTAAAAAAAAAAAAAAAAAAGCCAGTCACTTATATCTTAGTTCCTCCTCTTCAGGGAAGTAATTAAGCACATGGGAACTTTTAAGAATTTGAAACTACAGATGTTACTCGGACAATAATCTGAAGCTACAGATTTTATTCGGTCAAGTGACCACATGGGAAAGCATATCCACATACAAAGGAGCAGAAGACTGCTTATCATCTTTATGAATTACTTCATTTGCTAAGACATAGTCTTCCTCTTCACCAAAAAATCATTCACATGAAACATGAGTAAAAAGGTGGCTTTACTGACAGATACCCCTGTATTGCAACAGCTTTATCCTCAGGTCCCCATTCTCACTGACAGAGTATGAAACTTTCAAAGCTAGATTTTTTTTGACAGGGATGGTCTATCATAGCTCCAAGTCTTTGAAAGAGGAAACCTCTGGATTGGTGGCAAGGTATGAATCAGCTGCCTCACAAGACTCCAAAACTTTCAAGTCCAGAGGGGTCATTTTTCTGTGCACATTCTATGGTTTGTCATAAGTTCACCACTACAGAAATACATGGAACATACACTGCCATGTCCCTGTGCAGAACACAAACTACATAAAACAAATCTCCATACTGAACTAAAGGTGATCTGATTTGTAGTTTTGATAAATTAAGTCTACCACAGATAAATTTTGGAGGAATTCTGCCTTCTTTTACAAGGGAAGAGGAAGATATTTCTTTTTTACACTTAACAGCTTCAGGGCTTACATTATAGTTCCTTCTTTAAAATTCCCTAGAAGATAACACCGTATCTGAAATCTAGGATCCAGAGTAAGATTAGAGAGGAAAAGCCAAATTCAGTTTTCAGATCAGTGCAGAGTTCTCAGCTGTCTTGCCAAAGACCAGCAAATCCTCCAAGAAGGAAAAGACAAACGACACTTGGGTCTATTATTATATTAGCACCACATCACAAGACAAAACAGTTAAATTAGAACTACCTACAGAGCTGGGTGCTGAATGGCAGTTTTAAAACTGTTTGAGTCATATTTTTTCAAAGGCTAAAAAGTACTTCTCTTTGCAACAATACAGTAATTGATGATAAGTCCTCTTGGTATGCCTGATGATCTTCTGCATCCAACATTTCAACAAGAGAGAAAGAACATTTTTCAGCATTTCTAGGGAAAAAAACTTTAATGCTATAACCACATCTAGGTGTTTCGCTTACTTGTTTGTCTTTACTTTTTAAAGAGTTCAACACAATTTAGAATGTTACGAAATACACACATGAAGCACCCTGGAGTAACAGAGTTTTCACACAGTCACTTGAAATCCCTTCACAGCAGAATCAGCATTTTTTGTTCCTTCAGCGTAACGACTGTTGCAATTCCTATTCATCAACCATCTATTATCCTCAGTGCAATTACTTTACTATGAACACCTTTACATATGAGTCAAGAAGGCAGGGGGACACACACACACAAAAAAAAAGAAAATACAACCTAAAATAAGGTCATGGATAAACAGTAAATTAACAGCTGCTACCAGTTCACCTTAAAATATCTAAGTATTTCACACAAAAAGCGAACTGGGCAACCCAGAAAAATGATGCAGCTAACTTTGAAAACTCTGGAGAGATTATTCAGTTAATTAAGCAGAGGTTATTCAGGATATAATTAAATACAGTTCTGCTATACCATCTCTTGATTTTCATGTCAGTAATACATTGACACTGTACTAAAATATTGTAAGACTGGTCAGGGGCTGACAGAGCACAAGAAACAGATTAATGCACCTCAAACTGCTGAAAGATAAACCCTGTATCAGAAATTAATAGTATGACAAAACAGGGCAATGCAGAACAGATCTTGATAAAATCAGGTATCTAATTAAAGTCTTGGAGAAACAAACAGCCTTGAGAGACTGCAACAGCTTTCTTAAAAACAAATGAATGTCAGCAACAGCGTTTCACTCCTGCTTGCTGTTACTACTTCTACTTCTAATTTCTAATTTCTAATTAGAAATTATTTCTAATTTCTCTTAACAAGCTCCAAGCTCCTCTGACCCAGCCTATACATTTAGTCATCTACTTATTCCCCATGTGCCAGTGGCCAGATCCCCAAAACCAGGCTTTCTCCTGCTGCATATAATTCTGCCCTGTTATTCTCAGAACACTGCTGCCCTCAAATCATGTTCCAATCACCTGTGAAAATTAGCTCTCTCCAACTCTTCTTGTTCTGTATTGGCATTACCTCAGGAAAAGGTAATCCTTGACAGTCAGAAATTTTATTTTACTCACCACCTTCACCTTCCCCAGTGCAGCTTCTTAGAAATTTGCAGAAGCAATTAAGATTCTCTTGGGTGACATTATCCTTGTAGCTTTTAACTGTCATTTTCTGCCTTTTGTCTGCATTTCATTCTTTTGCCTTCACTGGCTGTATCAATTACTAAAACGTGACCTGTAACATAAGCCAATTAAACCAAACAAGCCAAATTTTTCCCTTCTGTAACTTCACTGACTCCTGTGGCTCTAAGCCAGATACAGATTTACTCTGGTATAGGTAGAAAAGCGTGCACAGTATGCCAGTCAGGTTTTCATCCCTTTCCACACCAAATTCAAAATTCTCCTCTGTTCAGGCTTGCTCTCAGCTCTGCCTTTGCTTCCCTTTCATCACTGCTCTTCCCTTTCTCCTCCCCAGACATCTCGGAACACCACCATGCTCCTTGCCCTGAGAGTTCAACCCTTCTCCATAGGACTCACCAGCTCACAACACTGCCCCTTTTCTGCAGATCCCTCTTACACACCACAACTAACTCACACCAACTTTACTGAGCAACGCTCGTACAGAATTATTGACAGGATGAGAGAGACCCCCTATTGTGGTACATAACACCCGTTTTTCTCATCGTCTCATCTCTCTCTTGCATCATGCTGTGTTACACAACCCAGACCACTATCTCTGACCCTGAAGACCCAAAAATGTAGGTCTGAAGGATGCTTATTAATTAAGCAAATAGTTCTGTGTGCAGCAAAACTCATGAAGCTTCATCTCCTACAGCTATGCATCTAGTCGTCGAGTGGCAGCTCAACCTCTCCCCCTCCTCCCTCTGGAGGCTCCCAGAGCCTCCCATGTCTCCCATTTTCCCATGGAACCACAAAACAGGTGTCAGATGGGGAGGGAAGCAGTTAAGAACCTGTCCACTCCTTCAGTTTAATGGATCAATCTGGACATTTTACAAAATCACAAAGTTTGCTGCTACCAAATTATTACCTTGCAAGGAAGCCCACTGGAGAAATGTGCCTACAGGAGATCTCCCTGCGGCAGCCGGACTGCAGCCTCCACAGCCCTTCAGCCAAAAGCCCTCTCCTTAACCATCTTCACCTCCACTGTTGGTTCCAGCTGAGGAAAGTCCACACCCATGTTCTCCAGTCAAAATGATGAAACACTTGTACATTCTTTATCACTGAAAATCTTAAGAAAAAGTGGTTATTTCATAGAATCGTAAAATCATAGAATGGTCAGTCGGAAGGGATCTTCAAGATCATTGGACACCTCCCACCAGACCAGGTTGCTGCAAGCCCCATCCAGCCTGGCCTTGAGCCCCTCCAGGGATGGGGCAGCCACAGCTTCTCTGGGCAACATCTTCCAGGGTCTCACCACCCTCACACCGAAGAAGTGCTTCCCAATATCTCATCTGAATCTCCTCTCTTCCAAATTAAAGCCCTTCCCCCTTGTCCTATCACTCCACTCCCTGACCTCTCCAGCTCTCCTGGAGCTCCCTTCAGATCCTGGAAGGCTGCTCCAAGGTCTCCCTGGAGCCTTCTCTTCTCCAGGCTGAACAGCCCCAGCTCTCTCAGCCTGTCCTCACAGGAGAGGTGCTCCATCCATCCCTCCTGTTTTTCACTACATCATCAGGAACACTGCAGGTGGTGTAAGGCTTTTCATGTGAAGGTACACCTCACGTTCAGGAGAAGGGCCGTGCTGGCACAGGCACTGCTGGGTAAATCCAAGCTCCCACTGGAAGAAGACAAATTACGAGGTGCAAGTGGAAAAACCCTTGCTGAAGTGCCCTGGGGCACAGTAGCACACTCAGCCACTGGAAGTCCCATGAGCAGCAGAACCCCTGGAGAGCCGTTGTCATCTCCTGCCCACGAGACACTCCAAGAGGCTTCCACCACCTCCAGCTTGCTCCTGTCTTGCGGTTCTCAGCTATATGGAGGCGACTGGATGCCATGTGTAGGGTTAGCAAAGCTTTGGCCAAGCAAACGTGGCACACAGCCCCTGGAAGCTGGAAGGAGGAGGATGTTTAATTTCACGTGTGTTTGCTTCGTTGTTGTAAAAAGCCATGTTCACACTTCAGTTAAAAGGAACCTAATTTTCTTGCCAACAAATGTAGTAGTTAAGATGCCCTTCCATCCCCAGATCCATTCAGTGGCAGCTTTGAGAAGTATTCAGTCTTCGGGGGAGAACAAGATTAGTAAATAGAGCTCAAGCTTAGGGGTTATTCTTTGCATCAGACTCCACTCTTAAGCGTGCACCTTTATTCGAAGTAAAATAGGTCTTTTTGCATATGTATTTGCTAAAAAATTCAGTAGTCTTGATCTGAAAGAAGCCGTAGCATTTGCTTGCCCTTTTATTTCACTCAAATCCTAAATACATTCTAAAGCAAGTCATAATTCTAATATTATTTTTTTTACTTTTGGAAAATTTAGTCTCATTTTTGTGATTCTGTTAGTTGCTAGAATTTTTCAGGTCTTTGGACCTGTAAGTACTTGGTACTTGGTTAGTATCAGGGTCACTGCAACAGCAGCTTCATTCAGTGCTGAGAAAAGCAGGGCTCTGCCAGGCTGTCCACCTCCAATGCAGCATCACTGTACCACATTTTAATTAGTTTAATTTATTTCTTAAATGGTTTCAATACGCCAAAAAATACATTCCAAGATTAAATCTGCACAGAGTAGCGCAACTCGTACATCTTCCCAGCCACCATACTAACTCCTGCTCCTTTTCACTGAGGACAACTGAACTATGTCAGCTTAAAAGCACACAAAATGTGACTTCTATTGGGAAATCATTTTTCCTTATCATCTTCCTTAAAATAACCTGCAGGTCTTTTTTGTGTATGTATTTGCTAAAAAATTCAGCAGTCTTGACCTGAAAGAGGCCGTAGGCTGAGAGAGCTGGGGCTGTTCAGCCTGGAGAAGAGAAGGCTCTGGGGACCTTGGAGCAGCCTTCCAGGATCTGAAGGGAGCTCCAGGAGAGCTGGAGAGGGACTCTTGGTCAGGGAGTGGAGGGACAGGACAAGAGGGAACGGTTTTAAATTGGAAGAGGGGAGATTTAGATGAGATCTTAGGAAGAACTTCTTTGGTGTGAGGGTGGTGAGGCACTGGAAGAGGTTGCCCAGAGAAGCTGTGGCTGCCCCATCCCTGGAGGGGTTCAAGGCCAGGCTGGATGGGGCTTGGAGCACCCTGGTGTGGTGGGAGGTGTCCCTGCCCAGGACAGGTGGGTTGGAACTTGATGATCTTGAAGGTCCCTTCCAACTCTAACCATTCTATGATTCTGTGATTTGCTTGCCCTTTTATTTCACTCAAATCCTAAATACATTTTAAAGCAAGTCATAAATCTAATATTTATTTTGTTTTTACTTTTAGAAAATTTAGTGTCATATTTGTGATTCTGTTAGTTGCGAGAATTTTTCAGGTCTTTGGACCTGTCAGGCTGCTGAGCGATGAAAATCTGTACACCTCTGAAAGTCTGTGCTGCTGTAAGTAAAACATAGATTTGAAATTCCAAACTCGTGCTACCAGGCTTCTAAATCCAGGTGCTCAGAGGTGTGTGAATGCCATGACTGAAGTTAGGCAGGGACCTTATCGACCTGGGGGTGCAAGACTCAACCCCCAAAACACTCCAGCCAGCCAGAGTGGAAGCACTTGCTCTGTAACAGACCACTGGACAGTGCCAGACACAAATTAAGACAGTCCAACAGCGCTCTGTAGTCCATGTCTCATTTCCCCAACTATCCCACAGCTCAATGAAGCGGGTGAATTAAATCAGATTTAATAATCTAAGCGAGATTGTACCTCTAGAGATGAGAAGAGCGGAGGATGTGCCGATTATGGAAGAGCAGAAGAGCTGTTTAAAATCATCCCTCCAAAACAAACACCACGGTCCTCAGCTTTGCAACCTCCACCATCAGACGAGGCGCGTAACAAGCTTTATTTAATACCAAAAAAAAAAAAGCAATTTTGGTATGCAGGCACAGCCCAAGTTAATACTAGAAACCGCTTGGAGGAATTGGCGATAATCCTGCTAATTAAAGACAAGTGTTAGAAAGCTTGGGTACCACATCCTTTTGGTTCCCAGTATTCTTTCCAAATGTTATGACTGTACCTCCTTCTAAACAACAATTGATGTGTCTGGTAAACAAATGTGCTGTTTCTTTGCTGAATGCAAGAGCAGAACAGCACTGGGGGAAAAAAACAACAAAACTCCACATTTTCCTATTTATTAACTGCTAGAGGCAGCAGTCTTTAAAACAGAAGAGTATCCTGTAGTCCTGGACAAAAATACTTAAAATGTGCCATATATTTTTGTGACCCAGGAGCAGAAAGGAAGCAACCACTGAAGGGAAATGCCCACCTCACAAACACCTGTCAAAATAATTCCAGCTCAAGAAGCAATGACCTAAACCATTTACAAACTTGACTTTTGCAAGGGATAACCACTGCAGTCTTGTGTCAGCACCGGCTGACCTCCAGGGATGCTCACAACTCGTGGCCAGACCCCAACCAACAGCTTCTGGCAGAAGGCAAATATCTTCACACAAGTTTCTTTCTGACACCAAAACAGACAGAAGCGTGCCTCTTGCTTCAATTACTCATTTCTCACTAATTATGACAGAAGACAATATGTAATAATATGTATTAGTCAACTATCCCTGTAAAAAAAAAACCCAAAAAAAAAAGAGCGGATGACTGCTTCAAATTACACAAACTCCAGAATGACTCATATGTTTTGCACTTTCCTCACAGGAGATTTATTCCAAGTCTCAGCAGCCCCTATTAACACTCGCCGCACCACTTAATTCCCAAACTGACAGTGGGAAGAGCTACAGCTTTTCACACCGCCTTCCCCCGACCGCAAGGGAAGGAGGAGTACTTCATCAGCCTGCAGCGACAGCCGCCGGCGACGGTGACGGGTACCTTCTGCCAATTAGCGACCTGCTGTCTGTTAAACTCGTACTAGAGGCGGTCGTTTGGGTGTTCTGCAGAAACTAAAGTAGTAATTGAAGTCTGGATCACCCGGCAAGGAAAAAGTGGAGGTTAGCTGAGCTGTTCCCTGAGCAAAAACCATGCTGGAAGCATCAGGACACCCGCAGCGAGGGGTTCTCTGAGAGATGGGGGCCTCTGGGGTGATGGTCCCACATGTGGTGAGGGGCCACATGAGTACGAAACCCCAAATTCAGCCTGTGGGACACCTCTTCTCTGTACATTTTATACAAGGGAAGGTCTGAGGGGCTCCAGAGAAGGAGCATCCCCTCACAGCACACTGCCTGTCACAAGCTGCCGCTGCCTGACGGGAGCCCCCGCAGTGGGAGAAGGTGCCCCAGGACATGGTGGCCTCCAGGTGGTTCCCCACCACCACCACCCCAGGCGAAGGGCACTTTAGAATGGTGGGCTGAGGGACGCACCGCCCCGGCCGCCTTCCCACCTCACCTCACCGCCTGTCCCCTCGCTGCCTGACCCTCATCCTGCCGCCTGTCCCCTCACCCTCACTTCACCGCCTGTCCCCTTGTCCTGCCTCAAAGCCTGTCCCCTCTTTGCTGCCTGTCACCTCCGCTCACCTCAGGGTCTGTCTCTCACCCTCTCTCACCTCACCTCACT
>VXBW01006469.1:100582-111639 GCA_013400375.1 Thinocorus orbignyianus
TGGGGAGACCTTCTTGCTCTCTACAGCTCCCTGAAAGGAGGGTGCAGCCAGTGGGGGTTGGTCTCTTCTCCCAAGGAACAGGTGATGGGACAAGAGGAAACGGCCTCAAGTTGCACCAGGGCAGGTTCAGATAGGATATTAGGAGAACTTTTTACATGGAAAGGGTTATGAATCCTTGGAATGGGCTGCCCAGGGCAGTAGTTGAGGCACCATCCCTGGAGGGATTCAAAAGGCAGGTTGACGTAGAGCTCAGTGACATGATTTAGTGATGGTTTTGATCAGAGTTAGGTCGATGGTTGGACTAGATGATCTGAAAGGTCCCTTCCAACCCAGACAATTCTATGATTCTATGATTTGCACACACTGTAACTGCATGTGCAGTTATTTGCATGTACAAACACCCAAACTGTAAGCCACATTGAGAACTGAAGTCAAAAAGCATGAGTCTGTGTTCTGTGAAAAATGGAGCCACAGTTGATAGAACCACTATGGTTTGAGCAATAGGAATATAACCTTTTGGAAGCTCCCATCCATTTGAAGAGGACTTCTCACATGAAATGAGTGACTCTGTAGGTATCTAATTAATCCCATTAGATATCTATTTATCAACTGGAGATTGATTATGTGTACAGTACACCTTAATTTCGTTTTGAACACCTTAGAATATTAAAATGACTTTGCATTGCCAGCAACATGAAAATAGCACAAATCCTCTCAATCTGCAGCAATCTCATACCACGAACAAATTGATTTCCCCAGCTCACATGAGAAATTGTAATCTGAATATATCATTATCAAACTTTTATTCATTACCCAATCACTGAAATGAGGCATGACTCTTGGGATTTCCCCACCGAGCAGAATTTTCAGGAAGCTGATTGATGTCATGGTGGTGGTGTGTGAGGGACTGAGATCACACCTTTGAGAAATCCAAGTACTCTAATGTGGTGAATACGTTCCTAATTTTGCTTAGAGTCATGTAATCGTCCAGGTTGGAAGGGACCTTTCAGATCATGGAGTCCAACCATCAACCCAACACTGACAAACCCACTGCTGACCCATGTCTCTCAGCACCACATCTACCCTGGGCTTCTAAATGCCTCCAAGGGATATGGCTCCACCACTGCCCTGGGCAGCCCATTCCAAGGCTTCATAACCCTTTCCATGAAGAAATTTTCCCCAGTCTCCATCTTAAACCTCTCCTGGCACAACCTGAGGCCATTTCCTCCTCTCCCATGGCCTGATCCTTGGGAGAAGAGACCAGCCACCCACAGCTACACCCTCCTTTCATTGAGTTGGAGAGGGTGAGAAGGTCTCCCCTCAGCCTCCTCCGGGCTGAACACCCCCAGCCACTCCTCATAAGCTTTACTCTCCAGACCCTTCACCAGCTCCGTTGGCTTTCTCTGGACCTGCTCCAGCCCCTCAATGTCTTTTTTTGCCGTGAGGTGCCCAAAACTGGATGCGTGTTGAGTGTTGAGTATGTCCATTCTCCTGTGAGCTTGTTTCATAATGTACAGGTGACTGCAAGCACACTCTTTCTGACGTGGTGGCTGTTAACCTAGAAATTTGCCTTACTCAACCAGTGATTGGTGTGTACCTACTAAATCCAGCACCTGCTTTCCTCGCTGTGCTGTTAGACCCACATCTCACCCTTCTTCACGCTCATTACTCACCGCAGGTGGTTCGCTGTCAGACAGGGCCAACTTCGTGCCTCGTACAAGAAGGCACCAATAAAAGACAAATCCAGAGCAGTTGCCTGCCTTAATTGTTATAGATTTGTCACATACACCATTAAGAGAGCAGGATTTTTACACACTGTTAATAGACGTGTAAGGCTGTCTCAAGATGAAGCTGAAAAACCTTCTAACTGCTGGCTGAACAATTTTATTCACTAGGGAATGCTACAAAGCCTCAGAAAGAGCTGCTCAAGTGTTGCTGAAGGATCCTGGCCCGTTCACATCTATTGAGATGTAAAGCACCACGGAGCTGGACTGGTGTATCCTGGGGCACCACTGGGGCACATCGCAGTGACTGGTGGGGACTACTGAAAATAATTTGTTCTTATAGGGTCATGGAATTGGTGGAGGTCACTCTGTCTGACATTTTCCTCATCGATTTTAAGGGTTTAAAAGACAGCCCACATGAATACAAAACTGTTTGCCACTTGAGCATTTCAGAATTTACACTATCTTTGGAAGCCGGTGTGGTGGAAACCTCTGTAGAGCTAAACATCATTGCCAATGAAAAGATTAAGTACATCTAGTTTTTCCCCTGTATTTTGTTATAATCCCTTTCTAGCAGAAGTTGAGAAGATGCAGAGAGGGCTCTCATAGAGCCACGTAGTCCTGCAAATGAGCAATAATTTGCATTTCAGGTTTCTAGCATGTTTTCCAGAAGACCTTAAGGAGATGCCAGGTCATCATATTTATTTGCCTGGTCCTGGGGAGACAATAGTGAAGAAGTGAGGGTAGTCCAAGAGGAGTGCAGTTATCCCTCTGATCTGGCAGCAGCCTCATAATTCAATTCAGGTAAACTAATTTTCTGCAAAGCATGAAAGTAATTTTGCTTGCCAAGCCTTGAAAAGAAAAATATACCAGTTATTCAGTAAGTATTCACAACCCTTGTCTGCTAGGTTGCAGAACAGAATTCTAATTGTGATCAAATAATTGCACAAATCCTTTTTGCCCAGAAAATTATGATCAGGTAACTTCAGTTGGAGAAGCTGAAATTTAGAAAAAGTGGCCTAGCTGGAAACAAGGAGTTAGAAAGAAAAGAATGTATCTGTGCAAGATGATCTGTTTGGTGCAGGAGTGTGAATTAATGTCAACTGTGATGGGAATATTCTCAAGTGGAAAAAAAAATAACCTTTATTATGAAGCAAAGAACTACCTCTTGAAAATGATAAGTAGCGTAATTTTTATCTATTATGTATATGAAGGCACATCTTTTTTCCTACTAAATGCACAGAACTATACATCTATACATGTACGTGAGGAAATCCAGAGCTTGGGAGGGTTTGACTGTGTTTCTCCCACCTTGTGCCATGGTTTCTGCTGAACAAGGAGCAGTTCTGAAGAGAAATGAGGAGCAGAACCGCTATCTGATAGCTGTGCTGTGTGAGAAACCAGTCCCACGCCGTTCCTCGGGAAGGGTAACCCCTAATTAGACAGGCTGCTTATGGCAGGGCTTCATAATTACGCAAAAAGCCAAAGTATCTGGCCTTTAGAAACCAAGCACAGATCCTACCTTCTAAGACCAGCTGAACTTGGTCGCACTACAAGAGGCTTCCTTACCACCCATCCTTTAATGGACTTTGCAAGGAAACAAGGAATTACTGCTTTAATTGAAAGACTGAAAAACTCCAGTTCTGGAGTCCTCAACATAGAAACGACATCGAACTGTTGGATCAGGTCCAGTGGAGGGCCACCAAGATGATTAGAGGGCTNTGCTTACAGCTTGCACAGGAAGAATTTCATCTCCCAAGGTTAACACGGTGCTGCCCTTGTGCTTTTATAGGTCGACTCATTGCAGGATGATAAACTGCCCCGGAGGGACTTGCTCCTTCTGCCAGTCCCTGTGGAGCAGCGTGGCAAGCATGTGCTTTCCTTCCTTCAGGCCACGGTGGGCAGATGTGGGGTATAACGAGCGTTCAAGGGTATGTGCTCGTGTGGAGCTGCCACTCCACCTTACAGCACGATCCAGGCTTCCAGCAGCATCCCAAAATAAGGGGGCTGAGCAAGCTTCGTCCCCCGACACCCGAATTCCCCCTCGTGATGCGTGTTCCCATCCACTCCGTGCGTGCTCTCCCTGCCCACGTACCTCTTCCATCACTTCACTCCCACTAATCCTTTCAAGTGTTGTGATTACTCTCTCTGCCTCTTTCTGTTTATTTCTTTCTGGGTGTTATTCCATCTCTCTCCTTCCCTCTTCCTTTGACTTGTTTGCTTTCCCGGAGTTGTCTTTGCCTCTTTGTTTCAAGCGAAATCAGAAACCCTGTCAGGTTCGGCCCCGCAGTCTGTCATACCACATTTTAACTCTGAGTGGCAGATTTAAGAAGTTTAAAGTGCCAGAACACTTCAGGGAATATTATGATGAAAAGTAAAAAGAATAATATCCATCTAAGCAACACTTGCACATTTCCCTGCTTGCTTAAGCTACATAGATATTTAAAGAGGTTTTTGGGTTTTTTTTCACAAAACATTTCATTTGTTTCTCACTTCTGACAGATGTGCTTTTTTTTCTTCATTATTTTTGCTTCATCCTTGAAAATATCCGTGAGAAACGCAGTCACTGGTGGGAAATTACAAATTAGGTTTAGTGATTTCTCTGTCGTAATGAGCTCTTTTTATGTGTTTTTCTCAAGGATGCAGTGGCAACAGCTGGTCAAAGACCTAATTATACGTAGAAAAATTAATTTCTGTCTAATGAAATTAACGTGAGTGTTTTCAAATAAATCAAAAGGCTTAATGGACGTTTGAAAATTGCTGGAAGTCATTTGATGCATAATGCATTCCTGACATGGAGACTATGGTCTACAACAAAAAGGATTAAAAAATGTTAAATTGTATTTAAGACACACATACAAATAACTACAAGCAAGAATCTTCAGGCAACTGCTGTGATGCTCGTTTCTGTAGCCTTTGCCCTCTCTGGGGGGTGTTTGCACAACGATGCAGGGAGCTACACCATGATGTGAATGCTTGATCGTTTGACCTTCAGGCATTCAACTGCACACTGATACACGCAGAAAATTCATCCCAAAGAATTTTTGGGAAAAAAATAACTGAAAATGAATTTATACCATGGAGTCCTGGCTGCAAAGCTCTCTGATGAGCTGCAGTCCCCAGGGTTTATGAGCCCCTGATCCATGTCCAAAGTCCTGGAAGCCCCAGAGGTTGGTGGACATCCTGGTTGAGTTCCCAGCAGGGGTGGATGGTGCTGGGCTGGGGAGTCTGGGGTTCCCAGGTCCTTGACCGGGTGCTGCAGGAAGCTGAGGTCACTGTAGCCCAGGGAGGGCCACCCAAGACACCCCAATTCCCACAGCCCTTCATCACACCGATGTTCTCAAAGTTCTTGTGCATGCTGGTGTTATGGTACCCCACCGTTATACTGTTGAGCAGAGCACCATCTCCTCTGTCAGATGTCAGGTAAGAGCAGTTACACTTCTAAATTCAGTGTTTCTGATGAAAACCTTGCATGTGGCCCAAAGATGCCTCAGCAGTTTGTGTTTTCAGGAGCCTGAAAATGGCTACAGGATGCAGGAACCCTTCTTCTTTGTCTGTTTTTTGTCTCCTTGTGCTGCAATATGGGTGGCATGCGTCTTCTTACTAACACTATCTAAGAATGCAGCATATCATAGAGTCATACAATCATAGGATCATAGGATGATTGGAACTGGAAGGGACCTTGAAGATCATTGAGTTCCAACCATCAACCCAGCACTGACAAATCCACCACTAACCCATATCCCTCAGCACCATGTCTGCCCAGCTTTTAAATCCCTCCAGGGATGGTGACTCCACCACTGCCCGGGGCAGCCCCTTCCAAGGCTTCACAACCCTTTCCATGAAGAAATTGCCCCCAATATTCCTCCTAAACCTCCCCTGGTGCAACTTGAGGCCATTTCCTCTTGTCTCNTCTTTCCCTAAATGCTATTGACCCAGAACACCTGAGATGGACAATGCTATAAACAAATGTCTTCCCTCTCCCAAAAATATCCCTTGGCAGGTTGTTCAGTTGGCCTGAAAACTTGGAAAAGACTCAAGATAAATGAGTAAAGGTTTTTGTCACTGATCATGAGGAGTGGGATACTGAAGCACACCTGCCACGACCCTTGCCTGCTAGCCTCCAAAGCTAATTAATCTCCCTGCTTCCCAGGCAGTCATTCCCTCATGATTTCCAACACAAAGAGCAAAACAACATATTTGCAAAATTCATGCTCCCTGTGACAAGCGTAATTTTTAGTTTTAAATTAAGAAAGACTGACCAACTAGTTTCCCAAAAAAAGAATGCTAAATGGGTATGAAAGCCCCGGTTCTTCCCTTTTATTCAGAGTTTTTCAGCAGATCTTTCTAGCTTGCTCTTTCTAGTGTCTTGTTATTGGTATGGATTTCCAATGGAAAATGACGGGGTGGAACGGAGCCCGGAGAAAGCATTTATCTGCCTTCCACTTTAATCAGCCCGTATGCAGATCCATTTCTCGTTTGGCTGCATTAACGCACCCAGGAAGCTGACCTGCATTTTGTTCCATTACAATACGAGTTCTTAGATGTGCAGTAGGCTTTCCGGGAGCACGCGTGTTTTAATTAATGTAACACTTACTTCAGAGGGGTGTTGAGAGGCTTAATTAATTCAAGTCTTCCACAGCCAGGTGGAAAACAATGAGTAATCACAAAATACTGCCAGCAATTATTTCGTCCAAAGCCTGGTGGCCGTGTCCGTTGGGAAAAGGACTACATTTTACCAGAAATATCATGTGGGTAAATGATACTGTAAGAGGAAACTGCTCTGTGTACCAGTAAATTCACTGCTGCGAAGATAATTCTGCAACAGGAACCCACTTCCACCTCTTTCCCACCCGGAACAGCCCTGTGACACTGGATGGAGACCAGCGGCCGTGTGCGTGGGCGAGGCGGCAGGTCTGGGGGGGTTGGTTTTTTATTGCTGATTTAATCACAGCGGGCTGTCACACGCTGAGAAAGCCCTCTGTCCCCATCCATCATCGCCGGCGCTTTGCTGCTCCTGTAATTAGGGCTCGCGGGGGATTGTTTTACAAGCCCTGTTTCCTCGTGGAGACCTACATCCTCTGCCGTCCGCCGGGATGCGCGGGATGCGGGCAGGGATGACGCCTGCTTGGACTGAGTCAGAATGACATTTCTCTCAGCTGAATTCAGGTCAACCTGCACTTCGGGGTTGAGCCAAGCTGGAGGATGGTAAGAGCAGCAACGCTCCAGAGGAATTTCTAGTGGGGTTTTTCCATGCCTCCTCTCCGGCTGCAGCTGATGAAGACATCTTCTTAGGCATCTTCAAGCATTCATCTGAATTAATAATAAATGATAAATGATAAATGATATTTAATAAATAAATGATAAATGGTATTTTAAGGCAGGGTTTTACTTAGAATCATAGAATCACAGAATGGTCAGAGTTGGAAGGGACCTTCACGATCATCCAGTTCCAACCCCCCTGCCCTGGGCAGGGACACCTCTCCCTAGAGCAGGTTGCTCCAAGCCCCATCCAGCCTGGCCTTGAACCCCTCCGGGGATGGGGCCGCCACTGTTTCTCTGGGCAACCTGGGCCAGGGTCTCACCACCCTCACAGGAAAGAACTTCTTCCTAATATCTAATCTAAATCTCCCCTCTTCCAATTTAAAACCATTTCCCCTTGTCCTGTCACTAGACTTCCTGACAAACACTCCCTCCCCAGCTCTCCTGGAGCTCCCTTCAGATCCTGGAAGGCTGCTCCAAGGTCTCCCTGGAGCCTTCTCTTCTCCAGGCTGAACAGTCCCAGCTCTCTCAGCCTGTCCTCACAGCAGAGCTGCTCCATCCCTCTGATCATCTTGGTGGCCCTGCGCTGGACCTGTTCCAACAGTTCCATGTCCTTTCTGTGTTGAGGACTCCAGTGAATACTTAGTGAATATGAACGGTGCTCACTGTCTCGTCAGGTACAGGGAGAGAGATGTGATATATCCAGTATCTGTACACATGCGTGGACCAGCACCTGACCAAGTGCTTTGGGACAGCATAAGGAAGGCATAAAAATGGCAACTCCAGTCCTTCACAGATTTCCTGTGTAGACTACTGATCAGATGGCAAAGCGGTGCTAAGACAGTAGAAGAGTTTGTGGGTAAGTTTGTGCCTGGAATACATCAATTTTCAGATTGTTTTAAAAAGCAGGTCTCCATGTTCACTGTCACCATAGTTTTGGAAAGTCACTGCCAGGTAGGAAGAACTAACGTAGCCCTCTCTGTTGCACTTTGCACCAGGATTTCCTCAAACCGCAAAACTGTCGAGGTCAGAAGGGACCTGTCAGATCATAGAGTTCAACCATTAACTTAAGAAACCAAAACCCACCACTGACCCATGTCCCTCAGCACCACCTCTGCCCAGATTTTAAATACCTCCAGGGATGGTGACTCCAGCACCTCCCTAGGCAACCATTCCAAGGCTTAATAACCCTTTCCATGAAGTAATTTTCCCCAAACTCCATCCTAAACCTCCCCTGGTGCAACTTGAGGCTGTTTCCTCTTGTCCCATGGCCTGTTCCTTGGGAGAAGAGACTGACCCCCCATGGCTACACCCTCCTTTCAGGGAGTTGTAGAGAGTGAGAAGGTCTCTCCTCAGCCTTCTCTTCTCCAGGCTGAACATCCCCAGCTCCCTCAGCCTCTCCTCACCAGACCCCTCACCAGCTCCATTGCCCTTCTCTGGACCAGCACCAGCCCCTCAATGTCTCTCTCCTATTGTGAGGAGCCCGGAAGTGGACACAATTAAGGTTACTCCATCTTTCCTAGTTCTGTTTGGGTGTGGGAATGTGTCAATTCTTCCTGAACAACAGGAAGGAACGATTGGTTTCGGTCATGTCTTGGGTGCCCTGAGAGAAACAGCTGGAAAGCAACATCAGATCAGTGGCCTCCACAAGTCTGGAGGAACCGATCATCAATTTCTTTTGGAATGACAGTTTCACTGAAAAGTTGTTTGACATGTGATAAGTAGATTCAGTTTCCTAGATTTGAAGGAAAATGTGTCGGGGAGATATTTACTTAGTGATGCTTAACAAAACATCAGAGAGGATTACTAATGAACACCTCCATCTGAATTGACTAGATAATACCTACATCCTTCTGAGCTTCATAGGGCGATGATCTGTCATTGACAGCTATTCAAGTGTTCAAAGCAAGGTAATAGAAATGTCATGTAATTAGAAGAGCTAAGTATCATTACCTTTATTATATCGTGCATTATATTTACTAGAGTATACTTTTTTTTGTGCAATAAAAGTGTTAAGCATTATCTGAAGGATGCTTCATCTGTTTCCACAAAAATCAATTAAAAAGACAGGGTCCTCTGAAGCAGAATTCTTGCAGCAAAACTTTGTCTAATTTTCATAGCAGTTTTTTTCTTCCTCTAGATAATATTACACAATTCTTGTTAGGCATCGTGATGTTCAGCCAAAAAATATTGAATGGTAAATGGAAGAACAATGTGAAATCAATACACTCAGGGGTATCTCCTAAGAGACTCAGTAAATTTTGTGTTGCAAGGAAGGTAGGTGGGTTTTATACCCATATGTAATTCTGGTGTTTTATTTTTCCAGAACAGGGACGGGATTTGAGAGCTTTTTTCTCTCCTACTTTCATCCAGCATGATGGCAATGGGAAAATTCCCCTTTTCTTTGGCAGATTTCAGTATTTTCATGTTGGTGCTGGCTACGTAAGGTTCCCAGGTTCCTGTATCTTTTATCTCTGTGTTCTTTTTCGACCTGGACTCTGTGCCAGTTTCCATCAAATTTGGTTTACTCTGCTGGCAACAAAAACATTCAATCATTTTTGACTTAAAAACATTCAAACCAAGTACATTTAATTTCTGCCATCAGCTCCAAGCCAAATTGGTCCCTTCAATTACATTACAAAATATATTTCTCTGGGCCAACTCCTGCTTTCTCCACTAACTGAAGAGGGCTCTTTCCTTTTGTCATGTTTTGTGAGTCTCAAGACACTTGAGAGGAACATATCTGCGTGTCCATGCTCTCTGTGGAGATGATGTCATGCTTTTATTACTCCGAGCTTTAAACTACATTAATTGCTCTTCTCCACAGCTATCAAGAGAGTCATTCTGCATTAGGCTTTTGCAGGCTGTCTCATTCTTTCACTGCATCTCTCAAAGAAATGACCCCGAAACACAACTGGAGTGCTGACCAAAGAGGGGAACATGCTAAAACTGACCCTGCCCCAACCGCTGTGGCTTCTGAAATAATTGTGACGCCATTCTTATGGTGAATACCAGTGATGAAAACAGTCATCTGCCTAAGTGAGCAGCGTAATATTTGAGTTAAAGCAGACAGACAACATCTTAATGGGGATATGTCCTCATTTATCCATCAGCAGGTCTCCAAGCTGGAGCCACTTGTTGTCCATGGTGAATGGTGATGACCCCTCCTGCCTGGCCCTGCTCTCTCCTACTGCTGCCTGCCCCGAGGACCAGCAAACGTTGGAAGGGTGATAAATAAATAGAGCTTTTTTGAAAGGGACTTAAGCTCACTGTGTTGAGCCCCTGTGACACAGAACATTTTCCTCTCCTAAGCATCAACTGTGACAACACACAATTTTGTAGGAGAGTGGAGATTATGGGAAGGGTGGTCTGTTTTAGAGCTGGTGGGCCATTTCTCCGGCACTTCTTTGTTGCTTGGCCAAACTTTTGGGTTGGTATGTCCAGTGCTAATGTCACACCTGCATGTATACCTGATTTATCAACCTGAGGCTCATAAATAATTGATGCAAATATACGACAGGATTAATTACACAAGACTAATCTCTGCAGAAGAGCACATCCAAATACTTTTTGTGCATAAAGCAGTCTGTTTAATGGCATTACTATGTCACTAATATGAAATTACCATTTCATTACATCTTACGTCCAGAGCTCATGTACTCATGATGGAGCATTTTTGCTGATATTATGGGGATTTGTCCATCTTGAGGTTTTTTACAGCATTGTACTAAACATGCCCTTCACGTACATAATCCCAGTAATAGCTACAAAAGTTTTCCTACTTTTAGGATTAACTAAGATTGGCAGCCACAATTTTTTTCTATTTCATCAGCATTAGAACTGCTAATATTAAGCAGGTTTCATCATGTTTTTTCCCTTTTTTTTTCTGCGTGTGTGTGTGTGAGGGCATGTACATGAAGCTAGGAAAGTGCACTTATTTCTGTAATAAGAGCAGAACCAATAAAAGCAGCAGCCTGTGCAGTTGAGGGAGCACATTTTCAAAAAAATCCAAGTTAAAGAGAAAGAAGAAATAATAACTGGGATCACATTCATTTTTCTTTCCTTTTTTTT
>VXBW01006469.1:116928-134241 GCA_013400375.1 Thinocorus orbignyianus
AGAATGACCTCCCTCCACCTACTGGCAACACTCCTTTTGATGCCACCCAAGATGCCCATGACCCTCTTGGCCACAAGGGCACATTGCTGGCGGTGCTGGTGATGGCTTTACATTTCTGCAGCCCACCAGGAAATGATGAGTGGTGATGGGTATCTCTGCTGAATGAGATCTTTCTGGCTGTGCAAACCCTTCAACACCTTAAAGCATCCACTTCAGACACCACAACTACTGGGTGAAGAATAACAGTATTCAGAAGAAGTTCCTGTGAGGTCTTAGAATCATAGAATGGTCAGAGTTGGAAGGGACCTGCAAGATCATCAAATTCCAGCCCCCCTGCCATGGGCAGGGACACCTCTCACTAGAGCAGGTTGCTCCAAGCCCCACTTTGTCCTGGGGAAACGGTTTGCAAATGTGCCAACATGCTTCCCAAATCACTTTTAATTTGTTCACCTGTAATCAAAGATTTCACTTGAAGGGCAACCCACTGCACCAGAATTTTCCTGGGTAGATGTTGGACATGGAGCTCAAGGGGTCTTCTCAGCTGGAGACAGAGAGACCCACACACCTCCAGAGATGGTGGCCAAGCAGTCAGTGTGGTGCTGCTGGAGGTCTGTCATCATCCCTGGTGCCCCCACACGGGTCCCCCCCCTGCAGGCTGGGGAGCAGCAACTCCTCAGCCCCACCAGCCTCTTCTGGTTGAGAAGAGGAGATTGTGACCCAAGCATGGCAACCGAGATGGGATACGAAAGAGAAACACAGCTACTAATCCTCAACACACCTCCTCCTCCAAGCAGGCACCGGGGTTTCCTGGAGACAGGAGTAAACACAAACCTCCTGGCAGCAGCAGTCCCCACCGACCGGGGACACCCTGGCCTCTCTGCCCGGCTGCTCCCTTCTGCTGTGACATGTTAAGGAGGCAAGTTTTGATCATCTTCCAGGTCTTACTTTAAATTCAAGTGTTTTTTCTGCTCCTTGGGGATTTGGGGGTGGTCTCGGCAGGGTTGGGGTGGCTGCAGACGTGTCTGTGGATTGTTTCTGTGGTCTCCCCACCAGTCATTCTGCAGAGTGACTACCCTGGGGGGAGCAGGGACCTGGTGTGCTTGGGTTTGAGTCTTCTTCCTTTGGTTGCCGGGGGTAAAGATTAGCTGAAGTTTCAAAGGACAAAGGGAGAGGAAACTGTCAGTTTCAGGGTAAAGCAGACAGTCTGTCGCTTTCCTGAGGCTTTCGGGTGCTCCTGTCGAAGGGGACAATGGTGTCATTGTGGTGTGAGGGTGGTGGTTACACAAGCAGCCCCGATCTGCAGTTCTGTTATTCTCTATCATTTTAAAAACTTCCTTTTCTAATTAGGAAGGTTTTATACAAAGCTACTGCTGCCTAAGCAGGTGTTATGTGTGTAGCACCAGCTCACATTTTCGAAATCAAAAAGTGCTCTGCGGTCCAGTTCTGGGCTCCCCAGTTCAAGAAGGAAGGGAACTGCTGGAGAGGGTACAACAGAGGGCTACAGAGGTGATGAGGAGACTAAAATGTCTCTCTCATGAGGAAAGGCTGAGGAACTGGGGATTTTTAAGTCTGGAGAAGAGAAGAGTGATGAGGAGACTAAAATGTCTCTCTCATGAGGAAAGGCTGAGGAACTGGGGATTTTTAAGTCTGGAGAAGAGAAGACTGAGGAGGGATCTGATCAACTCCTATAAATACTTCAGGGGTGGGTGTCAGGAGGATGGGGCCAGGCTTTTTTCAGTGGTGCCCAGTGACAGGACAGGAGGTAACAGACACAAACTGGGACTTAAGAAGTTCCATCTAAACATGGGGAGGAACTTCTTCCCTGTGAGGGTGGCAGAGTCCTGGCAGAGGCTGCCCAGAGAGGTGGTGGGGTCTCCATCTCTGGAGACATTCAAACCCACCTGGACGCGTTCCTGTGGGACCTGCTCTGGGTGGCCCTGCTCTGGCAGGGGGCTGGACTGGATGATCTCCACAGGTCCCTTCCAACCATATCATTCAGTGATTCTGTGTGATTCAATCACTGCTTTTCTTACAGAATCATGGCTGTGTGTACTATCAACCTTAATTTATGCGTTTATAATTCATGATGCAGAGCGAGCAATGCCATACAGACAGACAGAAGTATGTTATGGTTATTTGTTTGGATTTCTCATTAACGAAGTTAGAAAAATGTTTAATACCCAGTCCAACTCTTATTAAACTTCTATCAGAATCATTACAGTCTTGAAGTCACTGTAGACACTTAGGGGGCAAAAGTGTGGGTTTTGACATCACTGATGCAAACGTACGGGCTGACACAGACACTGTCCTGCTCTCAGAAGTGTCTAAAACAACCTGCAGTT
Organism: Thinocorus orbignyianus; assembly: GCA_013400375.1. Classification (NCBI taxonomy): domain Eukaryota; kingdom Metazoa; phylum Chordata; class Aves; order Ciconiiformes; family Thinocoridae; genus Thinocorus; species Thinocorus orbignyianus. The sequence continues at coordinate 119,271 of VXBW01006469.1, forward strand.
GCTCTGAAAGCCCACCTAAAGCTGCTGAAGAGTCCCAGCTTTCTGCAGAGTGGGGCTTAGGGCAGAAGTACAGTGGGGCTGGTACCTGAGGTCCATGGCACGAACATCTCCTGGTGCTCTGTGCACGGGAACAACCACATCCAGACACTAAATGCACAAAAAACCAAAACTCCTCCGAGCCTTTGCTTTGCCCAGCCTTTTTCTGGCCTCATTTTGAGAGGATTTTCAAAGGTCTGATGACTCCTCACACACATCTACGCATATCTAAGTCTTCTGAGTGTGCCCTCAGCCAGAACAAGGGACACTCCGCATCCAGAGCATCTCAGAGGGTGCTCCTTAAAAAAAAAAAACTAGAGGAAAGCCCTGGAAGGTGCCAGGGTGAAGGGCTGAAGATACCTCTTTTTGCAAGTGCTTTTCATTCAGTGCTAAAGCTGTTGCAGGGTGGGGATGGGGTGATGTTTTGCAAACAGGATCGTGACACAGCAGACGAGGCCTGCAGTCAGATTTCTCAGAACAGCAGAGTTAAAACATTTGCAGGCAGCATCCTCCTGGAGCTCAGGCAGAGCTCTGCAGCCTCAGACTGCTGGAGCTGGCTAGTAAAAGTGCTTACAAGTATTAATTTTCTACCTTTTTTACCTTTTTTTCTACCTGTTTTTCTACCTTTGCCTTTGTAAATAGGGACTGAAAGTGACCAAGAAAAAAGGGTAAAATACCCACAGTTACACAACTCGGTGCTACTTGAGTAGAATACCACTGCAGCCTGATTTCTCTCCAAGGACTTTCTATTTTAAAACATTCTGCATGCATTTGATATCTCTACTTTCAGATTATTATGGGCATTTGTGTGACCAATTCGCTGTGGTGATAAAAACGTGAGGGGTAGTTATATCATCACTGCTAAAATTTTACATGTGGTAGACATGGCAATAAGATGTCAGGCTTTTTTTTGCTCCATTTCTGGAGATTTAATCCCATACCAAACCACAGGTGGAGGTCAGTTGATGAAAGCTGTGTCCATGTTTAGCCTCTGCTGGAAGATATCTGTTATATGGGAAGTCCAGACCCATGAACATGGCAGCCCTTGGGGTTTAAACACCTATGAGAGCTGAAGTTAGTAGGCTAAGGGATGAACCAAGAAGGACAAAGTGAATCTTCTCCTCCAGAAGCCCTCTGCAGTGTCTGTGCTGTCTGCATGCTGTGTGTTGCATACCCATGGAGTCTTCTCATTTTGCCCATTCGCATCCTCATGAGGATGACCATGGGAAGGGTTTTGGCCATGGAAAGGGCTTTGACCACCCACCAAGAAGCTGCCCTCTGCCTCCAGAGCACAGATTTTAGCTTAGCAGCAGAGATGGCTGTTAGCCTGAGCCATTTTCCCAGGAAACAGTCCCTGATGCTGTTTTTTCCCTGCTGTTAAGAGGTCTAACTCAGCAATGCTCAGCGTGCTCACTATGCTCAACAGCTCTCGACCCAGCTCTGTGAGGCATCCCGACATGTCTGGGTTTTATCTGGTACGGGAAGCGACAGCTCATGTTTCAGCCCAGTTCAGATAAAAATTCAGGAGATGGACCTGAACACAGTTGCTGTCCTTGCTTAGAAACATCCTGTTCAACAGATGTTAACAAGGAATTGCAAACAGGAGCAATAGGATTATTTAATTCATGACAGAAGCAATTAGGCAGCGCCGACAAATTGCTGTTGTGGATGTGCTACAAAATGTTTGTTATTGGCTTTAGCAAGGAACATGCCTGGGGTTAAACTCATCAAATACTTTCTGCTCACCTCCACTCTGGGTCACCTGCCTGTCACCACAGCCTGTTCTCCAGGAGCTACTCTGCTGCTTCCTGAGAAACAACCTGAAGAAACCCCTGGACAATCCCAAAATCCCCACCCTTGTTACTTCAGTATGGCCAGAAGCCTCCAGGAGCCTTGTGGTACCTTGTGGGGTGGGATGGAGGAGGTCGGACCTTCTCCCTGCTGCTGTCCTAACCCATCTACCAACATTACAGCCCAACGAGAGGAAAAAACATCAGTGCAGCCAGGTGTGCATCGTGCTGCACTTACAGTACCACATTACAGGTTACTTTGATGTATTTTTTGTTTTACAAGGAATTGTATGCATCTTTGTGGTGTGTTGGTTATTTAAGAGCGTCTCTATGCAACAGCTGTGCAGCTTTGCGCCTGTTTTGTAGTCTCATGCCTCTTCGTGTAGAAGCCTTCACAATGATTTATTTGATTAGCAGTAGAAATGAGGTAAGGGCTTGGTGATACATAAAGCAAAAATCAGCTAGCAATTCATGAGGTTTATACATAAAAAATATGTTGAGTATATATACATCAATATTAAATATATTAAGTAAATAAAAAAGTCACTACTTGATGGAATTTTCCTTGGCTTGTTCACAGTTCCAAGGGCTAATAATTTTAGAAGACTGACCTTCAGTTCAGTATTCTCAGACGTACATCACTACTGATATCCCTATTTATCTAGATACCAAAAGACAAGTCACATCACCCATCGTTTTATCCAGGAGGTTCCTTAGAGAACAATGTAAACACATCCAACTCACCATCTTGCAGCGTTTGCTGGTTCCCAAGCCGCCGTCCTTCCAGGGTAACCTCCGTTATCACACCGTGGGTATGAAATGCTCTGTCTAGGAGAGCCCCTGATTCAGTCAGCTGATCCCTGTGGCATCCTTTCTACAACAGGAATGAAGACTGTGATTAAGAGCCAAAGTGATTCACACTGAGGTATTATGAACCTCTGCAGTTCGGTAATGTATTTCCTCAGGACCTCTGAGGCTCTCCTGGAGCTCCACGTGGTGGTTCATGCAGCAGCAGCAATTCTGCTCCATCATGGTTTCTTCATCCTGCAAAACGGGTTTCAGTCCCTGTGGTGACCTGGTGCCTGCGCTGCCCTTTCCAAACTTCCCACCCTGGCATGCCCCAAGCCCTGCTCTGCTCCCTGCTGGTGTCGGCTGGAGATACTTTTCTGAAATAAGATCTCCATCATTTCCGTGACACGTGCCTCCAGGTAAGGACTGGCCTCAAACAGCTTCCATTCTGTGGGACACGTGAAGCTCCTGACTTCTCCTCACGCTGTTCACCAACTGCCCACCACCAGACCATGAGCGTTTCATAGGTGGCCAATGAACATCATGAACTTTCTGAATGTCAAGCTCCCAGGCATGCTGCATGCTCCTCTGCACATTGGTATTTCGGTTGCTAGAGCCGTGCATGGCTATTGAAGCAGCAATTTGCCTTGTACCCCCTTCTCATGGGTCATCATGTCCATGCTTACATATCTGCCTCAGAGATGCTGCACTTGCCTTTCTGCTAGAAGTGTCTCAATGACCAAGAAAGATGAAATCATGGCACTGACTCAACACTGGAATTAGCACAAGCTTGAGTCCAACCTGTATCCTGCTAAGGGGAGATAGGTGCCCTTGCTGCTGGACGTCCTGAGTGCCCTTTCTGGACACTTCTGGAGGTCCTGGGTGCCCCCTGGACATTGCTGCAGGTCCTGGGTGCCCTTGCTGACCATTGCTGGAGGTCCTGGGTGCCCTTTCTGGACACTCCTGGAGCTCGTGCCCTACAGTGATGCCAAGAGCTGCTTCTCATGCACAGTCCCTTGGCTACCTCAGCTTGTGAAGTTACAGACTCATAAGTCCATGCTTCTGTTTCAGGAATCGTACTGTCTCAAGCCTGTATCTCAAACGCTTGACCTGCTGATTCCACCAGCTGGGAGAATAAGGTAGCAAGAACCCTGACTAAAATGCTGACACTTTCTGTTTGTTCATTTTATTGACCAAAGCGTGACATTTTAAGCCACCTGTCTCAGCGTCGTCGAGTCTCACAGCTCACCAGGGTCCCTCACTCTGGGCCATGTCTGGAGCTGCTCGAAGTGTGGAAGGCACTGTGGATTATTGCTGAGTAGGAAAAAACAGATGTGAGATGATAGAGGGCCAACACTGAGCTTTTTTTTTGTTTTGTACAGACATTTTTTCCCCATGTTGAAGTATGGGAGATGCTTTTATTAACTGACCTAGGGGGTAAATAGAGATCACTGTTTTGCAACTGCAGCTGCACGTAATTTATACCGTTATGCAGTAAATTTCCGCAAGGCTTGGAAGGATTTTTCAAGATTTGTGTTAAAACGGCTCGGTTGAGACCATTCTGTGCAGCCAGATTTACTGTGTGTTTCAGGTAGTTCTTAGAACTGGCTCAGGTATTCCTTAACAGAGCTTCTGCACAGCAGGGACGGACGCTGGCTCTCAGGGAGGATGGAAAAAAGCCCTCAACTGGGTTATAATGGAGAAGAAGGGGTGACTGGGACACGGTGGGGAGGGCAATGTGACCTGGAGCCCCTCTCCTATGAGGACAGGCTGAGGGAGCTGGGGCTGTTCAGCCTGGAGAAGGCTCCGGGGNCTTGTTTTCTCTTGAGCATCCCATGAACACCTGAGGACTGGGGTGTCTTCTGGTACAGCCAGTTCCTCCTGGCTCTCTTAACCTCACTCTCTTAGGAGCAGATACTACAGCTTATCCACCACCAGGGAGCTCTTATTCCATCAACTTCCTTCATTTTCCAGCAGTATCTTTGCTGGTAATACCTGGATACTTAAGGCCATTAGCACGGATGCTTTAGCACTTCAGCTGGAGAATGGAGCATCTCATTTGCCTTGGCCCTCAGCCACAGGAGATGGCTCTGGCTGCAGAAAGCATCCTGACATGGGAGGAGCGACTGTTATAAAGTACTCTTAGGGTATGAGCTCCTCGGAATCTGAAAATCTTCTTGGCTTCCCCACTCAGAGGGATTACAACTGATAATAGTAATTATGACTGATGATAATCATGGACGTGTTCAGAGTGGTAGATTGCAGGTTAAGCTTATTGCTCACACTCAGCTCTTTTGAAGGAGGTCATTAATAAATTGAAGTGGCCTGGACCTTCTAAATCCATGTTAATTCTACTAAAACCAAACCAAATCAAAGGTCAAATTGAAGTTAATTTCTGTAAATGATAGCTCTAAATCTTTGGTAAATGTCCCAGTGCCAACAGAGGATTAAGGGTCTTTTATTGCTCTGATTTTGCATACGAGCCTTTGAACTGATACAAGGTAGAGGACGATGACAGTCCCATCCAAATAATGAGGAGGTAAGCATTTATAGAAGATGATGCAAGGTGACCATCTCTCTTGCTCCCAGGCATTTGCAGTTAGAGACGCACTCCAAGACAGTGGGTGGAGACTTACAATCCAATGGCATGAAAGGGCTTAGAAGCCATAGAATCATAGAATGGTTTGGGTTGGAAGTGCCCTTAAAGCCCACCCACTGCCCCCCCCTGCCCTGGCAGGGACACCTCCCACCACACCAGGTGGCTCCAAGCCCCATCCAGCCTGGCCTTGAACACTTCCAGGGATGGGGCAGCCACAGCCTGTCTGGGCAGCCTGGGCCAGTGTCTCACCACCCTCACAGCAAAGAAGTTCTTCCCTAGATCTCACCTCCATCTCCCCTCTTTCAGTTTCAAACCCTCCCCCTGTGTCCTGTGGCTCCTCTCCCTCATCAGAAGTCCCTCTCCAGCTTTCCTGGAGCCCTTTTAGGACCTGTAAGGGGCTCCAAGGTCTCCCCAGAGCCCTCTCTTCTCCAGGCTGAACTCCCTCAACTCTCTCAGCCTGTCTTCGTAGAATGTTTTTTGTCATCTTAGAGTTTTTACCAAGAAGGGATTGAAATTAAGTGTTCAGATGACGTTGGTACTTCGTTGGCTGCCCAAGGTTACGCTTATTTTAAAACTTTAGTTGCGCAGACAAAAGTGAAGTAGCTCCTGGTACAGGCAGACATCAGGCAGCTGCAGAACATCATTACAGCCCATATGGCTGTAAAATTTGTGGCAGAGTATCCTTAAGCCTACTTCAGTCATTAAACTGTCATCTCTGCATTCTGTGTATTGATCGAGTAGGGTTGCTGAACTCTCTTCTCCTCTCCTTTATTTCTTAAAACATTTTTTTTTTTTATATCAGAACTTTTATTTATAGCAGTCTAAAAGCAAAGATCAAGAGAAAACGTGTATGACTCCTTCCCCAAATGACTAACTGGGTATTTTTTCTTCTTCATTACACTACAGGGTTTAGCTGGTGAAAGGGCACTTCATATACCACTGAGAGCATAAAAAATGTGCCATTCAAGTTAAACTAAGACAGAAAACAAACTTTATTTTCTAGATAATATGCAAGCCCAACTTTCTGCAGTAATTACATCTCTCTCTGGCTTTTTACAAAGAAAAGTGCATGGTGACCCTAGTTTCCCTCAAACTCCAGATTGTGCTGATCTAAACTGAGCTTCACTGTGTACCTGCCAGCTTCAGATCCTCACAACATCCTTCCTCTCTGCTATATTTACACCCAGTTTCTCTGGGTGTATTTGAGCCCCTGGCTCACTCCCCTGGTTTTCAGCAGGCAGATGGGGAGCTGTAAGAAAACCACTAGGATTTCAAACAGGTTTTTTTTTCCAGTGGGTAGGTGTAAATAATACAAATGAAAAGCAAATACAAGTGTTGAGCAGGAGTGGGCAGGAGCTCTCCTTCTGCCCACCCTCAGCCAGTGCATGTTCCTTGGGATGCTCTGCGCAAGCATGGTCCCCATATCCACCAGGACATCTCCAAAGGCAGTGACTGAGTGTGTTTGGCTTTCCCTTTGTGTAAATATGAAATAGGAAGAGGCTAAAATGAGGATTGCAATGATGATATATCACAGAAGCACCTTGAAACCTCTGAAAAATAACCCCAGGTCCTTCAACTATATGTAGGACTGAAGGTTATGGTTCTTAAGCTGTATGTGATTTAAGCTATGGGGAGGGACTCTTGATGAAGGAGGGGAGCCAGGAAGGGTTTGACACTGAAAGAGGGGAGCTGGAGATGAGATCTGGGGAAAAACTTCTTTGGTGTGAGAGTGGTGAGACCCTGGCCAGGTTACCCAGAGAAGCTGTGGATACCCCATCCCTGGAGGGGTTCAAGGCCAGGCTGGATGGGGCTTGCAGCACCCTGGTGTGATGGGAGGTGTCCCTGCCCAGGGCAGGCAGTAGCACTGGATGGGTTTTAAGGTCCCTTCCAACCCAAACTGTTCTATTGTTCAGCGTGTTTCACCTAACAGCTGCAAAAATGCCATTTACACCTCCAAGGCCATTAACAGGGCCAATGCCCAAACATCATCCTTGCGTGGAGGGGGTGTAATTGCTTGTGGTGCTGCAGGGATGTATAAGGAATGTGTGGGAGCATTGAAACTGATGGTACCATAGACAATCTGGACAGCTGAGGCTGACAATGGTCCTACTGTGGGCAGGAGATCACCAACAGTTGCGTTCCTTGGCTTGCTTTCCATGGCTGGTGTGACACCAGGGTTTTTGGTGTTCACAGGAGAGACCCTTCCCCCCCTCCTCGCCCTGAAGACAGGGCTCACCTGCTGGAGGAGCGGCTGTCCAACCAGGAGAAGACCACGGCTTTCCTCCTCCACCAGGCTTTTCGAATCAAAGATGACATTGTCTCCTACCTCCAGGGAAGAAACGGTTATCAGCACCGGGAGGCTGCTGCCCGGCGGCTGCTGGAGAACCACATCCAGACCATCACGAGCATCGTTAAGAAGCTCAGCCAAGACATTGAGGTAATACACCCTGAGAAGTGGTGTGGCTCTAGCCCGTGGTACGTTCAGCACTAATACTGGTTCCAGGAGCAGCAAAGTACTCAACATGACCATTTTAATTAAAGTCCAGTTTTTCCTGTGTAGGGGCACCTGCAGTTACATGTGAAAGCAGAGGGGAGGGGACTAGGTAAAGTAAAATTAAAAAAAAAAACACAAACAACAACCAAAAAAAAAAAAAGGCAAAATAAAATAAAAAGCAGATTACTGACTTTTGGTACTATTTTAATTCAAAAGTTTAAATTCTATTTGCTTTCAGTTTCGTTTCAGTGCAGGAGGTTGAGCTGAAGGGAAATCGAGAGCAAGCTGTATTTTAATCTAACATATAACATAAAGTTGGGTTAACTGCTTAGTTTTCCTGATGCAGAGGTTCTACTACTGTGTGTAAACTTCTGCATGCAAGAATAATCAAATATCGCTGGAACTCGACACAAAGCTCAGTGCAAACTGGAAAGAAAGTTTAAGAGGCGTCCCTGCCCAGGGCAGGGGGTGGCAGTGGGTGGGCTTTAAGGTTGCTTCCAATCCAAACCATTCCATGATTCTATGGAAGAAGCCTGCTTCGAGGAAGATGTTGGCATGCTTTTGTCACCGGGAATGAAGCTGAGCCTCTGCCAGAGCCAGAGAAATGCCCCAACCACATCACCTCATCAAAGCAATTACTGCCAGGTGGAAAATGACCAGGGCATCCTTCACCATCCAGAGAGAGGGCTGCAAATTGCCAGAGAAAAGCATCAATACTAAAAACCTTGGGGCAGAGGAGGGGTGTGCCTAGCATCACCTCTGATAACAACCCTGTCTGAATGGAGGGGTTGCACCCAGACCCAGGGGTGGCCATCAGTCACACACAGGATGTCCCACACGTGGCTCTCTCTTGCCCAGGGCTGGTAAGCTCCAGGATGGGAGCACTGCCAGGAGCCCGCGGAATGAGCTGGAGAAGGAGAAGATTGATTTCCTTCCATAAGCAGAGGCTGCTGCTCCCCGTCCCCACGAACCTGAACCTCATGCTGCTTTTGCCAGCAAGGGAGGGGTGGTGCCATTCTGCACCTTCAGAGGCTTGTGCCATCAGACCTGTGTTAACAAGAACACTTGGGTTGTGCAGTACATCAAACCATGGAGAACATTATTTTCTGATGCAGAATAAAAAATGGGAATTCTTGGTATTTCGGTTACCAACACTCTGTCCAGGGCCAGGGCAGGATTATTCAGGAATATCCACATAAACAACAGATTTGAAATACATTTTACTCCAGTGTGGTTACAACTTTCTCCCCTCTCCTGTTCCCGACTTCTGGTGGATGCTAAAGTATCTCTGTTCGCTGGAGCAAGGGGATGGTGCTGTGGGTTGAGGTCTGTTGTGGTTTTGGCCAAATTGACCAAAAAACAGAATGACAGACGGTCCTTCCCCCTCTTCTTCCCCCCCACCCCACAAAGAGAGGAGAGGAAGAGATAAGGAGATTTAGAAGTTTAGAGTGAACTAAGTACTTTAATGAAGTATTTGTATTAAAATAAAGAAGAAAACAATGAGAATAGATACAATATGTACAAAACCATATCAAGCTCCCAGGATGATGTCACCAGCAGGCACTGGGGAAGTCCCAGACTGGACTCAGTGATGAATGGGAACTGGGTTCTAGGTCTGGAGTCAGGAACACATGGATCAGGATCAAGGGCAGATGAACAGACCCCCATCAGTGTCAGGGGTACTTCCACATTCTGAACCCCCTTCCCCACAGGCAGCCCCCCAGGGAATTGCTTGCCCAGGCTCTGTCTGCAGGGGAAGAGGGTCTGATGCTGTGTCCAGGATGGGAAAACCTCTCCACAACTTCACCAAACTTTAAGCATTTGTGGTTGAAATTTTTCTTCCTACATGTTCCTTCCTATTTTTCTTTTTTTTTAAAATGCACTCAGCAGGAATAATTTCAAATAAAGAGTCCATAAAGCCACTCTATTTTTGCACGAATTAGACATTTGCATAAAAAAGGGTAAAAGCTGTGCTCTAAACAGCTGAAGTGATGTGCGGGGCTGAATTACACTGAAACATCAGCCCCAGGCCTCTGCTTTCAACCTGAGGAGTAAAACTGGGAGATTTTAGACATGATTCTCCCTCTCCACTCCGCATCTGTGAAAGGTCACGTCAGCCACACAAGGGCTTCCTAAAATTAATGCTCGTGACACATTCAGATGCCATCAGGACGAGCTGTTTCAGAGGAGCCTGCGGGGCAGTTACTCCTTCCATCTTCAGACCAGACTTTTAATACTGTGCAGTAAATCAGAAATCAGGCCACGTGCTGAACAATGAGGGTGAAACAAGGCATAAGGATGCTTACAGTGACCTGCATCCACAGTCAGTGCTTGGTGGATGTCTCTCTGGTACCCTTTAACAGCAGGTCTGTGCTTTCCCTGAAGCCAAAACCGTGCTAAGGATGAGGTTTTCATATGTGCCAAGTGTGGTGCGTTAGCTTGGACATCAGCATTGGAAGAGTGTGGTGAGTAGGACTAGGGAAGTGATGGTTGCCCGATACTGGGCACTGGTGAGGTCCCACCTCAAGGGCTGTGTCCAGCTTCAGGCCTCTCATGACAGGAGGGACATTGAGGGGTTGGAGCGGGTCAGAGAAGGGCAATGGAGCTGGTGAGGGGTCTGGAGCACAAGTCTTCTGAGTAGAGGCTGAGGGAACTGGAGGTGTTCAGCCTGGAGGAGACTGAGGGGAGACCTTCTCGCTCTCTACAGCTCCCTGAAAGGAGGGTGTAGCTGGGGGGGTTGGTCTCTTCTCCGAAGGACCAGGCCATGATAGAGGAGGAAATGTCCTCAAGTTGCCCCAGGGGAGGTTTAGGATGGATATTGGGAACAATTTCTTCACAGGAAGGGTTGTGAAACCTTGGAAGAGGCTGCCCAGGGCAGAGGTGGAGTCACCATTCATGGAGGGATTTAAAAGCCGGGCAGATGTGGTGCTGAGAAACACGGGTTAGTGATGGTTTGCCGGTGTTGGGTTGATGGTTGGACTGGATGATCTGAAAGGTCCCTTCCAACCTGAACAATCCTGTGATCCCATGGGCTCAAGACAGAGGTCCTGTGCCCACCTTTTCTCTGCCTAGTCCTCCCTGCAACACCTGGCTGCAATCCCCTCGGGCTGCTGCAGAACTCTCCTCCACCTAGAAACACCCAGTGTCCCCTGTTAAAAAGAGCCTGACTTTAAAAAAAAGTGTTATTTTTTATGAGTTGCACTCTATGAAGGATGTTTAAGGGGAACAATAAAATCCATTTCCCAGCTTTTCCATTCCCTCCTTTTTACTTGCTAGACTTTTCAACATAAAGCACGTATTTCAAGGGGAAAATGGACACATTATTTATGCAGATATAGATTTTTGAAAGAAAAATATACCACCGAGAAAGAAAAGTAAGCTTTTAGACCTGCTGCCATAAACGCTGCCTTGAGCTCTATTTTAAAACGAAAAAGCCAAACAAACCAGAAACCCCAAAGTGCACTAATGGTCTTGAATTTACAGGTTTTGGAGAGGCAAATAAGAACAAGGGATGGTGCTGCAGTAGAAACTAATTTTGCTGTTCGAAGCCTGGACCATAAATACATCCAGGGTCTGGGAGACCTGCGTGGAAGAGTGGCGAGGTAAGGAATGCCTAACAGCCCTCATTTCCATCTCTGCTGGTCGATTTGTGCAGAGCAGATTCAGAGTGGGCACGAAGATACTTTTCACTCATTTTACATCTCTGTTTTAGTGCCAGATCTGTGCTTCGTGCTCTCCATGTTAAAAAAATTACCCAGCCAGGGAAAAATAACTCTATTTTCCTGTCTCATTCTGTCATGCACTTAATGTTTCAGAGATTTTATTCTCCTCCAGTTCGGCTGGACTTCAGCTGAAGTGGCTATTTTCTCCCACTGAAATTCTCCTGTTGTTTCAATAAAATCTTTACTTGCCCTCTTGTGAAGTAGGTCTTGTTGAGCATATTTGGTGAGAAAGTAAGTTCCGTAATTGCATGCAGGTAACACAGGTGGACTCTGGTGGGGCACTTAGTAACACAAAATATCGTGATTAAAAGAAAGACAAAGAGAAACCCTGCTATGTAGTATCAAGAAAGGGCATGGATTAAGATCTGTCTGGGCTGATAAATTGGGAAAAGTAATAATTAAGGAAGAAATCTCTCTGAATGGATGTGTTTCTAATGCTGGTTTTATTTTTTCTCTCCAGAGGTTAGTGACGTGCTTTTTATATAAAACACTGCTATTGATGCTTGTGGGTAACACAAAAATTGGCCAAGTCAGGGCAAGGTGGTAATTAGGAATAACCAGGAATATTGGCAATGTGGGCTGATTGAGGAAAAAAATGTATTTTATAAACCCAAGGAGAGACTTTTGTACTACTTAGTGCTCCCTGAAAACTCTGGGGACTCAAGTAGGTAAATAACCTACCATGAGCTCCTACAAGGATGCAGGACCAGAAATGCCAGGAATATGGTCTCCTCTCAACAAGAGATGCAGAGGACCTGTAATGAGGGAGGTTATTTTAGCTCTATGTATGGCCCAGAGACAGCTACCAGAATATTGTACCAAGCCCAAAGTCCCCTCTCTGAAATTAAAATCTTGAGATGGTGTAAAGAAGAGCCAGGAATGTGATGGTGGGACAAGGAAAATTTCTGGCTGAAAGAAGTGTACATCTATGTATAGTTTATGGGGGGAAAAAAAGAATTCCAGAGATATCTTCATTTCCATGTTCTCTTCCACCATGAGGGAAAGATAAAATATAAAAAATCATAGGGTGCTGAAGGACTCCAGACGATGCAAGAATCCAAAACGAGAAGCTGAAGCCAACACATTCAAAGTTGGCAGGAAAAAGATGGTCTTTTTTTAACTTTGTGGCTGATTAGCATTGGAACAAAGTAGGAGGTGATCCTGCAAGAGCCTCCTGATGTTTCCCAGTTTGCGTCTAGACTGTATGATTTCAATGAAGCCATAACATTTGGCGGGTGATGTGTCTCACTCCTCTTTTCCTAGTGTTTTCCTAGGCATGAGGCTTCCACCAGGGCTTGGTCCCATCTTCTATGCTCAAGCATTTGCCTGCAGTGGAGGAAAGCAAAAGCTCATGGGGAAAATAGGGAAATGGGGTAATTCTGGGGGGGAAAAAATGACCAGTCCATTCTACTTGCCTAAAGTGAAAAACACTGGAAGAAACATGTTGAGATCTTTTGAGTACTTGTAGAGTTCCACAACAACACATTTGTTGAGTTCCCTCTTCCTTCTTGCCCAGTTTCGGGTGAGCAGGTTGGACTTCCCCATAAGTAGAAGGGAGGATCCCAAAGCACACTTGTGCAATCACACATCAAAAAATGCTGTAATGAGAAGACCAAAGTCAGCACCTTATGGTCCTCAAACCTAAGTTCTAACTAAATCCTCGTTTCTTTTTAAGAAAAGAAAAAGGGCAGTGATTGATAGGTTTTCCAGCTTCATCCGAACATGCTGGTATGGCAGAGCCAGAGCAAGCATTTTAGCAGCATTTCGACAGTGATATCGTAATGCAGTTTTATGCTAATTACTACCATTAAGCTAAAGCATGGCAAGGTTTTCGCATGATTCGTGAATCACCAGCTCTTTCTTGGTTTTCTTGCTGCTGAAGTTCCCCTCTGGAAATGCCCAGCCTTGGCTGCATTGTGGCTAAGGAGTAAGCCAGAACTATCACAGGCAAGATGGCCATTGCAGCGATGGCTGATATTTTGATTTTTCATGTTCCTTTGCCCCGGAGTTTCAGGGTTTGAAATTGCTTCATGTATTAAGCAGACCCCAGAGTGACCGGAGACAAATGCGTGGCTTTGTGTAATTTATATTTATTGAATTAATAGGAATCTTGCAAATGCAAACTTGCAATGACAGTTTTCCTCTTGATCTGTAGCCTAACCTTAATCTGAGACTATCTGGGATGAAATGAACCTTAAATGGAGCCACTGCTCTTTCTGGCAGCAGATGATTCATCCTCCTGTATTCTGCCATGTGTAAAGGATTAATGTGGATTAGCTCTTGTAATTCCCATTATGTCTATTCTTTTACCTTCCTTGAAAAATAGATAGGAAATAGATAGAAAAAATAGACAGAAAAATAGGCACCTCTTGCCAAGTACTGAAGTAGTTGTTCATTACTTCTGGGGCCCTCTGACTACATTCCTACCCCGTGTAAACACCGATGTGTCAAACAGCAGCCATCTGTGAGAAAAACAACCTTCAGCACTTCAGGTACAGTGTCATCCCTGTTAAATAAACCATGTATTTTATTCGTATTCTAACCCTTAATAAGAATTCCTTTGGGTATGGGAAAATATATTACAGTAATAAGAATCAGGTAATCAACCGTAAAAAAAGCCATACTTCTGATGATAAATTCGGACTCATTCTCCTCAGCCTCACCAGCAGAAGAATTACTGATTGCACAGATGAAGGAACAGTACTCTTTGCTCAGATAGTTATAGTTCACTCATTTTCCTCCTGAACTTCTTCATTGCTGAGGGAAGAAGTGAGTCCAAGGTAGCCCTGTGCAACCCAAAGCCCTGGTGTGTAGCCATGAAGCTACTCGACCCTTCAGAAAATGCACCACTCCACCAGGTTCTGCAACCAGATGCGTGCTGCTCCTTCCCTGACTTTGGGGCATTAAGCTCCTTGAAGGTGTAGCAGGTAGCTGTATTCCCATCTCTAATTAAATGCTTTGCTATAACTGTTAGAGGCTTTTATTCCTTCACACTTTTTAATTTACATGCAAAGCTCACTGGAGCACGCTTTCCATGCCGTTCCTGGTCCTGTTCTCTGCTCCATGTGGCTGCAGGAACCACAACCTCATGCTGAGCTGCAGAAGGTCTCCTGCATGAAACACCACATTAGAGCAAGACCTGAGCAATCACCGAGCACCCACATCCTCCTCCAGATCCCAGCAATGATGCATCAAACTACTTTGCACGTAAGGAGGATATTATGTGAAGGGAAAGTGAGGTCTGAGCAGGTCCAGAGACCTAAGGCACGTCAGCTGAGGGTCCTTGCAAAGTTTGCTGTGTCTTCAGGTCCTCTGGCCACACAGTGAAGCACATATAGTTGCACTAACCCCATGCTTGAAGCCTAATTTTCCAGCTTTTTGGACCCCACCATCAAACTTCCTATTTTTAAGTATTGTCTGTATGAAATGTTCAGGTTGCTGGTTCTGCAACTGAACCAGTGTTGATCTGCCTGATGGCAGGAAGGCTTTGCAGAGCATCTGGGTGGGCTGGATGGATGGGCCCAGGCCAAAATGGTGGGAG
>VXBW01006470.1:0-16313 GCA_013400375.1 Thinocorus orbignyianus
TTACCGTTAAAGTTTGCTACTTACTTCGCAAGTAACTTCTTATGTAAATATACATTTACAAGCATAGAAGCTGGAAAAGTTCTTACTCATCTTTTATTTGTTTCTTTGTTAGTGCAAGATCCTGTACATTCATTTTCTACTATTTCTTAAATGTATCACTAATTCATCTTTGGCTGGTCCTGACTGCCTCCCTGTTCATTTTACTGATTTGTTTTGCTTGGGTTTTTTTTAGAGTAGTATTATATTTAGAGATAAACTACTATATAGAAACAAGTGTGTATGTAAATAGCAATTAAGGTTAATTCAGAGTTATTGATGCATACTTTTAAATTTAAGTTAGACACACAAATGTCAGCACGGCATGAGCTTGTGGGACAGGTGTTAAAACACGGTCTCTGTCACCAACAGCAGAAGCTATTAGTCTCAGAATGATCAAGCGTCTCATTCTATAGCCCTCTAAGTTCCAGGCAGCTACCATCATCATCACCAGGTTGCTACAGAGTTGAAAACTCCCACTTTCTTTTACACATCCTGAGCAATGGCAAAAACTGAATTTAAATACTTTAATCCACACACTTTAATCTACAGAGAAATACAGTACAAATAACAAGACAACAAAAAGATGCACTAGGAAATTCAGTAACCAAGTCAGTGCTGTGAAAATTCTGTATTTACAAACTTCTATGAAGAACATGGAGCAGATCGTTTCTCAAAAGAACCTTCTGGGTGTTTAAGTCAGAAGAGCCGGGCCATGATACAACTGTCTGAAGACAAAAGCTTTCTTCCTTTGTACTGGTGTTAGCATGGAGTACCACCACACAACCAGGGGAGTTCTGTGACTTCATTGAAGTCCCAGCTCCTCACACAAACCCTGGTCCGAGTACTCAAATAGTACCCATCACCCACATGTAATGATCTGAGCAGATGCCACAATTTCAGGGGCAACAGGATTATCACCTGCTTCAGAAACAGTGGGTGAAGCCAGTGAGGGTGCAAAGAGCGCAAAGATTTTCATGAGACATCCCCCAACCACGCTTCCTGGGCCTGTGCAGCAAATAAAGAACACATTTCCCAGATCCTGCAACTGAGTTTTACACTAATACCTCCTAAATTTCTCGTTTCAGCCTGTTGCCTTTAAAAAACAAAACAAAAAGCATTTGGGATTTGAAAGCATTACTTGATGTCAAGAAAAAATAAGTAAATTTTGACTTTAAGCATTTCTCTTGGAGGTTCAATATTACATCAGCTGGTTATTTCTTTGCAAGTAAGATCTCTCGTACTTACAGGTCAGGTTTGCTTTGAGGTTTTTCTCTGCGAGAGGAGGCAGGAAGGGTGCAGATGGCTTTTGCTTATGTTTGGACACTAAATAATCCATATATCAAACTGCACCACGAGGAAACAAGTGTTCTGTCAAGAGTACAGTGATCACTCCTTCCTTGCTGCTCTGTGGCAATCCCAAGTGTCGCCTTTCTCCCTTGAAAAAAGCCTAAGAGGTCACGTATTCTACTCTATGATCCATTACTTGCATTTTAAGCTCATTTTTCCCCTATTTTGTCTGAGTTCAGAATATATGCATAAACACATTCAATGCAAATCCCAAGTCATAGCATCACAGTATTTCCATGCTAAAGAATATTTTTCTTAAACTGTTAATATGCTGGCATTTTCTTGGAAGTAGTTATTACTAACTTAAAGTTACAGCTCTGAAAAGTGACATTTTTACATTATTCAGATCACTAATTGCTACATAGAAATAACTACTATACATATTGTAGTTACAAGCTACAAAAATAAAAATCCACTCTGTTTAACTATAAAAATCCTAGAAAGAGAAGATGGCTGGAGGTACACTAGGGATTACAACAGCTGGTAGCAAACAAAATGACTTTTGAGGGATGTAAACTTTGAAGATACAGAATGCAAGAAATTCACAATGTAAGCTCCCACTTCCTCTTCAAACTGTTTTTATGCTGAAATCCATAAACAAGTTGCAAATGAAACAATGCAAAAAAATGAGTTACATACAGCAATCGGGGTACACAGAGCACAGTTAACAGGGCAGTATTGACAAGAAACAGAGTAAAATTTTGAATACATTCATACTTTTGAACAGTTAAGGGCCAGATCCACAGCTAATGTAAGTCCACACAACATCACTAGGTTTGGTCAAGGCATGTGGCTTTTACTCCAGCTCCAAGTCTCTCCCTGAGATGCCCCAAACCTGAACTGGGTATTCAGCACTCTAGTGAGATAAAGAAATTTCGATCATGCCTTGCTTTTGGAATCGTGGCCTAAACAAGGATGAAATAGAGAATGTGTAAATTCTCTCAGCAGACTTAATTGCTAAATGAAAAAGTGGTCTCTGTTGTCTCATTCCTGTGTTCAAAAAGCAGCTGTAATTTCTCAAAAACAAGTCAGAGCATTTTTAAGTCAGTGGTTCACATTCAACAGGAACAGTTATGTACTAGTATTTTCTCAAGTTTCTCCTAACTGAAGCATCAGATCTTTTTTCTTTTCTAAAGGAGTAGTCAGTGTGAAATGCAGAACAAAACCAGGATTTTCAGTTAGAACACATGCAAAGATACTTAAGTGTCCTACTTTTACCCATAGATTCACTAACTAGGTTACAGTGCTGCTCTACCAAAAAGCATTTGTTGCTAAGTGAAAAAAAGAAAAAGTGGATACTATAACATTGATACCATTAGGCTGTTCTCAGCAAAGGTGCAGTGCTTTACAGTTGTTTTTAACCGGTGAGATGCAACAGCACACACTAGAAAAGCTGTGAGCTTCAGTGCAACATAGTGCAGAACCAGAAGGAACTGGTGAAACTGAAACCAGAACCTTTTATCTATCAGTTCTCAGAACATGTGGAGGGTGGGGAGGTTCCTCCCCAGCAGCAACAAGCAAAAACTGTTACTTTCAAAATAGGACAGGGGGCACTGGGAGCCTTTGGAGTCCTTTCTAATGTCTTCCAGGTGTGGAGATGGCAGACAGGAGCAGGCTGTTGTCAGAAAACCAGCCCACATCCTACTTGGTCTGGTTTTCTGTTCCTGAAACTGTTCTGGGGAAGAGGGCAGGTGGAAGCAGGCTACACTCCCAGCTGTTCTCCTTTCCAAGGGTATCACACTTTTTGCACACTGTACTGTGTATGTGCAGAAGATCCGATTCCACAGAAGGGAAGGGCCACCAGATCCATCTCTTTCCTGCCATTAGAGTAACTAACTCCAGCTAGAAAGACTGGGCATCACCACCAATCTAAAAGGCAAAAGAGTTGTTATAATTCAGCTGTGCAAGTTTTAAATGAGCATAAAAGCATGGCTTTTTCCTCAGCTCTAGTTCATTCCCAAGCACGAACCTCACAGCTAGATTAGGTGTTCTCAGTATTTTTAGAAGAGCTGAAGTTCAGCACTGTATTGCGTCACATTCTGCCAAATCTATAAGTCTTCATCCGTCTGTTCTCTCACGTGGTCCTGCTCAGACATGCTGGAAGCGTCGTCATCTGTTTGTTCTCCTGAGTAATACAACATCAGTGCGTGTGTCTTATGAGTTATGGTGACAGTGCAGGGCCCCTGAGCCCATGGCTCTCCATCCACCTGCATCGGCATCTTAGAACTCTTCAAGATCAGCTGGCATTAAACAGAAGAACACACAATCACAGCAGTTCAAAGCAACTCTGAAGATCCCTTTTTCAACCACAATATACCCAGGCTGAATGTTACCACGGGTGTTACTGGTTGCACTCACAGGCCACCAAGCACAGCGAGAGAGGATTGTGAATTACAACATCATTCATTTTTACTAAGCAGGAGAAAAATCGAGCTCAACTGCAAACTGCAACTTCAGATCAGCCAGTTGAGGGCTTGAGATTCTAGACTGCATATTAAACAAAAAAATCTTAGAGGAAACAGGTTCATAACCAGCACTTACCCTCACTGTATGTGCCTGCCCTAGGCGAACAGGATTTGCCAGTTTCACCTGAATCTGGGCACAGTGGAAAGAGCCATGAACACCAACAACTTCTAGAAGTCCATCATCGTGTCTATGAATTAAGAAAGGAGACTCTTTAGAATGATGCTCATGAGCTCTAAAATACCCGTCACTTTATGGCATACAGGTATATAATATCACACAGTTCTTTTATGGTTATTCCTATAGATAAGACAATTGTTATTCTACAAATGTGTTTAAACTATTTCTTTGTGCTGGACAAGTCACACTGAACAACAAGGGAAGCTACACAAAAATGCAGGTCAGGAGCAATACACCAGACGGTACATCCTAGTTAGCTTCTGGAAATTAGGGATACCTGACTTTCCAAGGCTCACCATGCATATTTAAGGCCCATAGTAGATTTCTCTTCCACAAATTTGTACAAATACCTGTCTTTCATTCATTTATTCATCTACAAAAACATCATCTAATGGCTGTTTTTAAGATTTTGGCAAAGGACCTTGCTAAATAGATTTTAGAAATTCAGGATCATAAGCCTCATAACTGAACTATGAAGTATATTTATATATATATATGGCTTTTGAAAAAGGAAGTCAGAAAAGGGCGTAAGAAACGTACTGTTCAGCCTGGAGAAGGCTCCGGGGAGACCTGATAGCAGCCTTCCAGGATGTGAAGGGAGCTCCAGGAGAGCTGGGGAGGGACTGTTTGTCAGGAAGTCTAGTGACAGGACGGGGGGTAATGGTTTTAAATTGGAAGAGGGGAGATTTAGATGAGATATTAGGAAGAAGTTCTTTACTGTGAGGCTGGTGAGGCACTGGAACAGGTTGCTCAGGGAGGTTGTTGATGCCCCATCCCTGGAAGTGTTTAAGGCCAGGTTGGATGGGGCTTGGAGCAACCTGCTCTAGGGAGAGGTGTCCCTGCCCATGGCAGGGGGGTTGGAACTTGATGATCTTTAAGGTCCCTTCCAACTCTGACCATTCTATGATTCTATGATTTGTCTCTAGTATTGCACCAGCCAACTGACTCAAGCATGGGAGTCAAATTTTTGGCTTGCATTGTTTTTCCTTTATATATTAACCTCTATTAAGACGTGTTCTCTTCTATGTTCTGAAATAGATGCATCTTCTATTTTTTGAAGGCTACCTTTATTTTTAACAGCCTCTTCAACACTACTGCTTAATCATGCCAGACATTTTGAGAAGGTTTTAAAAAAAAAAAAAAACAAAACAAAAAAAAAAACAACCAAACATTTAGCCCAAGTCTTCAACATGATGAAAACAAAAAATCTGAGACAGTGTCCTGTCACAAGGAAACCTTCTGACCTTTAGACAAGTCTGGCTACATCAGCACAGCCTACTGGAGAGAACTGCTTACACTACAAGAACCGTTAAAGGCAAACCAAAAAAGATGCACTGTGTACCTTGCCAAGGGGTAAGGTTCATCACCCATTCCTTCCCAGAGCCTACAGCCACCTCCCCAGTATCCAATATTCAGGACAATGATGCCTTCCAAATTGGGCAACTCAATTCTCTCACCATCCAACTCTAGCTTTTAAAAGACACAAAGAAGTTCATTACTGTGGATCAAATTCAGTAGTTCAATACACGCTAGTTATTCTCTTTATGCATTTAATAGGCTTCCACTTGAACAAAAACTGGCCCTGTACAAATAGAACATGTTTTCTTCTAATCCTTTAAAAAAAAAAAACCAAACAAAAAACCAACCTACTTCTGATTTCACAACATATTCTGAACTGTAATAAATTTCTGATAATAAAGAAAAGAAAAAGGAAGTCTCACGTAAGTAAGTCTCTGGTGCCAAGGCAAATTTTATCTGAATGTTAGTACTTGAACTCACAGAACTGAGTCAAGGCCAGAAAAAAATAACTTAGGAATTTTCAGTGAGCTCAAAGACATGATGAATTCCATGAAGAAAGCTGCAGATAGCAAAAGGAACAGCAAAAGTACTCTAAGCCCAGAGCCATCCTTATACAAGTATCATATAGATGTAAACTGCAAAGCTTTTTCCCCTTTCTTTCACCAAATAATTTTTTATCCTCTGCTCAGTGTCCAAAGAATAGGCAAGTTAAAAAACTTACCTCAACCTTTTTGTTAAGATCTTTACATTCTTGTACTAAGCAGTCTTTGGTTCCATAAAAAAAGTAAACAGCCTGTAAAAAACCAAACCAGAACAGGGAGAAGAGAAAATAGTGTTAGAAAAAAACCAATACATATGATGACTCTTTGAAACATTCACGCGTAGTTATTGTTCTGCAAGCCTTATCTAAAATTCATACGTAACAAGCTATCTCCATGAGATAGGCTACAACTTGCCTAAGAAATTTGTTTTCCTCTTCAAAAGGACACAGGCAGTGTCCTTACCCATTGAGTTTCAAAGCAAATGAGACATTCTAACCAAAAATTGAACAAGCAGCATATTGTCTGTGCAAGTAAGCAGAGGCAAGGCAGCGAGCGGGCAGGAAACACATTTTACCTGTGGAATTCTCTCCCCCAGAAAAATGAGTTCAAACTCCTAAAAAAAGGCATGAAATGAAGTAGGGGAGTAAAGCAACGTAAAGCAAAAAATAGCCTTTAATGAACAACTGCAAGGAGAAGATGGCACTTAATCAAAACACACCTTATTAATAATTCTGCTGGAAAACAGAGAGGGAGTCTTCTCACGATGAGCATGAAAATTTAAAGCCATGAGAGCATCAGGTCCTATAGAAAAGTAGTTGTTCATTGTGAATACCTGGAAGACAGACCTTCTAGTTATGGCCCTATTAAACAGTGTTATTACAATTTAAAAGTCACAGTGTTTAACAGGAAGTAGGTAACCAAAAAAATAAGTACAAGCATAGAGGGATTCCAAAGAATTTGTATTTATACTGGCAAACCATACCTTTGGTTTCCTTAAGTTGTAGTATCCTTTGTTTGTTACTTGAACCTTCCATCTGAAAAACAACAGCTATTACTTAGAGTCATGAAAGATTGTTCTCAGTATCAAAGCTGGGAAAGCAGTTAGGAACCTCATATTTGGGATCAAGTAAAAAGACTCAAATTCAGTTAATAGTTCAGGTTGGAAGGGACCTTAAAGATCACAGAGTTCCAACCCCCCAGCCATGGGCAGGGACACCTCCCACCACTCCAGGGTGCTCCAAGCCCCATCCAGCCTGGCCTTGAATCCCTCTAATGGGGCAGCCACAGCTTCTCTGGGCAACATGTTCCAGTGCCTCACCACCCTCACACCAAAGAATTTCTTCCTGATATCTCATCTAAACCTCCTCTCTTCCAGTTTAAAACCGTTACCCCTCATCCTATTGCTACAGTCCCTGATAAAACAGTTCCTTCCCCATCTCTCCTGTAGGCCCCCTTTTGGTATTGAAAGGCCCTTTAGGAAAAAGTTCAGCTCTGCAGAACGATGATATAAAGACTGACTTTGCACCTCAGTTATTTTGCAGTTCCCTCCAGCAATACTTAGGTCTCTTTACATGGAAGTACTGCTTATATGTAAACCAGGATGCTGCTACAACTGGCTCCGAGTAGTGTTACAGCAGCATTTGGTTCGGCAGAACTTCTCTTTTCACTGGTACTTACCTGTCTAGTTTGATTCCATCTGCCTCCATGACATTCCGTAAGATTTGCTCTACAGGGACCTCTCCAGCATAACCTGCGCCCCAGCCCAGTGTATTAGACAGGTCGTTACCTGTTCCCAGAGGTAAAATTGCAACTTGGGGAATATAACGTTCTTGCCCCTAGGATACAAAAGCACTGTATATTAGCTCCTTCTTCAGGACTCGTTTTCTCCTCAAACATTCAGGCTAGATAAATATCATTAATCTCCATTAATCTGCAGCTTGTTACGTAGTGCAGAGCAACAGAGCTGGCTGCATTAGTACAGCAGATGGCACATTTGAATATTATCGTAGGGATAATGCAAAGAAAGAAAACATGAAACCACTGTGAGAAGAAAAGAGGATACAAGCACATTATGGGAACACTGAGCACAGTATTCCTTCAAAAGAATGATGCTTTGGATCTAAAAGTGGAAGCCTGAACTTCTCTTCTAATTTCCTGATTATATGCTGCTGCCATGCTGCAGTCTAGATAAATTACTAACACTGATACTGCACAGACGTGTGGAAAGTGATATGAACAGGAAATGAGACCTAACACACAAGGCTATGAACCATAAAGAGACGCAAAAATGCTCTCATGAGACTGAGGTAAAGTTAGATCTAAAACAACAGATGTGCATAAAACTATTCAACCACAGACAGAAATCCACGCACTCAAAGAAAGTCAGTATCTAAGTTTCCGAGTTACTATTTTCCCAAGAAGCATTATCAGCCAGGTAACATGCCATTGAGAGTCACGATAAATGGAGAGCAAATAACCTACTGCTGATAATAAAAAGGTTTTGCTGATAACAGTAAAAAAGTAACTACAACAGCTCAATTTGAACACTTGGAATCAAGGAAAAACTCCAATTTCATAGAATGGTTAGAGTTGGAAGGGACCTTAAAGTTCCAACCCCCCTGCCATGGGCAGGGACACCTCCCACCACACCAGGGTGCTCCAAGCCCCATCCAGCCTGGCCTTGAACCCCTCCAGGGATGGGGCAGCCACAGCTTCTCTGGGCAGCCTGTTCCAGTGCCTCACCACCCTAACAGCAAAGAATTTCTTCCTAATATCTCATCTAAATCTCCCCTCTTCCAATTTAAAACTTATATTGCCTCTGAGGGACAATATATCAAGTGTTCAAGACCAAATAACCAAATAAATATACTTATATTCATGAACCTTTCACAGTTACACTTTGTTGCATTTCTGCTTTAAATTTTCAAAGCAGCTAAGTTTGACTACGCATGAAGTTGTAACAACAGTCTTCAACTACAACATTTCATGTATTAACAAGCAAGCTGCATTTAAAAAAAAAAGAAAACAAGACACTTATACAGAGAGAGTAGCTTTCTTCCTTTTATCATAGAATCATAGAATGGTCAGAGTTGGAAGGGACCTTAGAGATCATCAAGTTCCAACCCCCCTGCCATGGGCAGGGACACCTCTCCCTAGAGCAGGTTGCTCCAAGCCCCATCCAACCTGGCCTTAAACACTTCCAGGGATGGGGCATCAACAACTTCCCTGGGCAACCTGTTCCACTGCCTCACCACCCTCACAGGAAAGAACTTCTTCCTAAGATCTCATCTAAATCTCCCCTCTTCCAATTTAAAACCATTACCCCTCGTCCTGTCACTAGACTTCCTGACCAAGAGTCCCTCCCCAGCTCTCCTGTAGGCTCCCTTCACATCCTGGAAGGCTGCTATCAGGTCTCCCCAGAGCCTTCTCCAGTCTGAGCAGTCCCAGCTCTCTCAGCCTGTCTCCCTACAGAAAAGGTTTATTAGGTAAAGCACTAAAGCCCTAGTAATTACTCTTCATTCTTAATTGTCCTCAGAAGTTCTCAGCAGTATGCTCTAAATTGGAAATGCCTTCCATTTCAGATCAACAGGAAACACACAGAACATACAGCTTGTTTTTTCCTACTCTCCTTGCAGTTACTAGGTGAGGTTGCAGACTGAGAGACAATCTAGAATACACGAGAAGGAGCAAAAGCAAATTACAGCATTCATTCAAGCACTGGCAATACAACGAGTATAGCCAACAAAATTAGGAGGATATTCTAAAAGATTAAGCATGCTGGAAGAAATTAGCAGAGCACATTAGCTATTATCAGCAATGCCATTTATGACAAAATAAACCTGTTTAGACAAAGAGGAAAGAACAATGCATGAAATAGTCTGCAGCTTGCTCTTTTCTAATTTTACAGAAAAGAATGACTTTAAGTATCACTTAAAATCTAAAGCTTCCATATTTTTCTTGAATTACAGGGATTCATACCAAGATGCATTCCCTCCCCCCACTATGAATAAGCAATTCTGCAAATACTTCTTTACAGGCTTATTCAGGAAGATTAAAACATTAAATGCAGGTAAGAGATTAGATGTAGCACTTTAGCAGCTCCAAAATTCATTTCACTGGGAGACATCTTTTAATCGAAACCACAATACCTTTATCTTCATTTCATCAATGGCATCCAGAACCCAGCCTACTGTGCCGTCCCCCCCACAGACAAGAACCCTGACGGCGTTGCAAGGCAGCAAGGTACAGAGCTGGAGGGCTTTAGCAGGTGTGATTTTGCTTAGATCAAAAACCTAGAAGAAAGGGAAATCAGGAGTTCCATAAGTTCACAGAACGCAAGTCAGGATTTGCCACACAGAGAAACAACTTCAAGAAAGTTCATTCTAATGCAAAGCAAAGATTCTCCCTCACAATATTACATTAGCAAACGAACTGCCTTGACTTGGTTTCCCAAGTTCACTACAGAGCTCCAGCTGCTTCACTAAGAATAAATGCTGTTGATAAACAGAGCTGACAGCATCCTAAGAGAAGTCTGCATCGAGAAGTATTATGACGTACTGGGTAAAGGTTAAAGACTTCAGGTAAAACTTATTTTTAAATAGCCAGCACACAAAATGGTTTATTCTTATTGAGATGTGTTTAAAACACACACACAGTGATTTCTATTAGGCTGTATTCTAAGGCTGGGTTTTGAACTTCAAGGGAAGAGTATTAAGCTGCAGCCAGGAAATCCAAGGAACAGCAACCGCCCTACATCAGCATCCTGTGCCACCCCAGTGGATTTTAAGGGGAAAGCAACAACAGAAAGTTGCAACCAGAAACACGATGTTTTCACAAGGGAGGACTTAAACTAATACAGGTTTCAAATTAAGATGACCTAAATATTTCACATCCTAAATGTCATACACTGGCTCAAGAGGCAGATACTTCAGAATTACTGCATGGATTACTGTAAATAAAACCTGGACCAGTATTAGAACCAGAACAAACTCGGGGCAGGGGAGAGGGGAGGAGCCTCTGCACTTTTGGTGTCTCTCTCTAAAGCTATTGTTTCTAAAAGAACAAACTTTGTGAATTTGTTCCCTTTACTGATCTTCCGTAAGATCCTACTGCCATTGCGTAAGCAAAGCGACATCCATTCTAATTTAAACTTTTATTTTATTATAGTGGGTTTTCACTGTAAATACCTGAACAGGGTTTAGCAGAATTTTAAATTCTCCTAGTAAAGTTTCACCCATATTGTTTCCACTACGAGTATTAGTCAGTATGATTACTGGCATCCAGTGTTTTCTGCAGTAAGGTACTACCTGCAAAAAGGGAAAAGTCAGTCAGTCACACAAATGCTGCATGTTTTAAATTTAAATCCTTGCTCAAAACCTGTCCCCTCCCAGTGCTGAAATGAGGGAGGTACCATTAGTTTGAAGTAGTCAAAACAGATACTTCTGACACACCAAGGTTGAAGACTTCTTTTCTACAGTGCCTAGGACAACAAACACTACAAAGTTATGAACACACCAGTAGAAAAATCACAAAACATTCAAGGAAGTGAGGTACCCAAATCTCAGTGTGGTTTTGGAGTAACAAAATTCAAATGTATGTTCATGTTTCAACTACCATGTTAATAAAATAACAAACACCTCTGAATGTACGCTGCAAATATATTGAGATGTTTACCTGATAGCTGTTAACCTGACAATGTACTGAATTCAAGTTTTAATGTGTGGGATTTTTTTTTTTATTACTTTAATACATTATAAAACCAAAAAGGAATAGACAATTACCTTTTCATAACTGGTTCTTTTGTCTTTACGCATTTGGTTGATTGTAGACAAGTAGTAGGGTGGAATAATTAAGTCTCTGAATTCTCCAAATGTACACTCCTCAGTTTTTAAACAATCCATCATGCATTCATCATGAACAGTCTGCTGACACCACACACACCTGGAAAAAAAAACCAAAATAAAAAAAAAAATCCTCAAACAACAGGCACATCGATTTTGCTCATTTGTTTTAGGCAAACTAACTTTCTAAAAAGTAGTTATAAGTAATAATGTAAGCACCTTACAGAGAAAACTAAGCATTCCCTGCAGGTTTACATGACTGTGTATCAGATGCAGAAAATTACATATCTTGATCATTGCTTGCAAGTCTAGAAAAGCATTTGAATTCTGTGGGGGGAAAACCCCAACAGCTTTAAATTAATTCTACTTTTTTTAATTTAAAAAACAGATGCTATAAATATCCTCTTGCATCACCTACAGTATTAACAGCTACACCAAAAACTGACATGAGAAACTGGACTCCTATCCCTCCTTAAAGAGTATAGGTAAAACAACAGAGTTCAATTTAACAAAGTGTTACTTGTAACACTAATAAATTCCTTAAGATTGAAAATATCATATCGTAATATCCCTTTAGGTCTGAAACCTGAAAGGTTACACAATACTATAACAGGCTGATGGGATTTTGTTATGCAAAACAGCTCAGCTTTTTGATCTATTCTAAAAGATGTCCTGGAAAATGGATCACAAGAGGAGGAAATACTGCAATATCCACTGCCAGCTTCTGCAGAATGTTAATCCTCATTTGCTACATCCAAAGCCTTGGTTTAAGCAACTGCCAAAGTTATTTTTGGAGTCCTTCTGACTAATCCAGCACACAACCAGAGTAACAATGACACTTGCCCTGTACTGTGACTTTGTTTTCTTCCTTCCTTCCTTCCTTCCTTGCCTCCAAAATCCTCTTTCCCTCCTCTACTACGCACACGCTCTCATATGCGGGTTGTTTTTTTTCCTGATAGTATGCTCGTTCACACTGTAATTCTGCTTACTTACCAAGCAATTTGCAAACATCACACAGAATCAAAGCAAAAGCTGGCAGAATGAATACTGGAAAGATGATATCTTTTGTGAAGGCTGAAGTAACACTTACACTATATGCAGTCCCCAGACCACTAGCACTGTATTTTGGCTTGACATACCACTACGAGTCATGCTGACAACTTTGCAAGCAGCCTTACTGATGACAGAACAAGCCAACTCAATGGTTCCTTCAAACTTTTAACACAAACTTTAACAATAGGTTAGATTACAGTAGCTTACAAATTTGTATCAGAATATTTTTGAAACAAACTCGAATCAGCTACAGAACAGTTGTTTGCCCTAGTTACACTGAGCAGATACCAATTTTTCAGAGATGCATAAACGTTTTGGTGCTCTGAACTGTGAACTATGTCACCCAAACTGCTCAAGCTATGTACTGAACAAACGGCAACTGTGTTAAAACCTTCTTAAGGTCATTCCCTAAAACATAAACTCTTGGACATAGAAAACCTCGTATAGAGAATTATATAGTAGCTAGGACATCATGCTGGAGTAAGGCAATGAAGAGAACAGACATGAGATGCATTGTCATGCTCCTGATCTATGACTCAAATTACCCACAAGCATCCATTTTAATTTTAGGTTCTTTGAAGCTGTTTTTTTAACAGTTTCATACTCAGCTACTGCAGGATCTCCTTTGGGGTAATGTGTTCAAATAACCCTGTGGAAAAAAACAAAACTGATATGACATTGTGCTTCCTCACACAAAGCCAAAGTCCTTTGCAGTACCTGTAGTCACAGAGCTTGGGCTGTGTGCCGCACTGTTGTTTGCATATCATACAGCAGCTGCAGAGGGGAACGTTGCCCCTGATCCAGTGGTGTGGCATCGAGCTGTGGGCTCCACCATTGCTCCTCATCATGATTTCCTTGCAGAGAAAAAGCTGGTCAGCCTTCCTGAGGCATCTTTCGCTGACGCGCAGCCCGCAGCAGTTGCAGAAGGCACCCTGGAGGATGTGCTGAGCACAGACGCAGCAGTAGGAGGGCTGGCCGAAAAGGTCGGTGTAGTGCCAGTCATGCTTGCTCTTGCGGAAGATGTCCCGTATCAACACCTGCCGCCGGGACCGCTGGAAGCTGCACCACAAGGTGATCAGCACCGGCAGGATCACCGCGCACAGGGTCCAAAACACTAAGCTCCAGTCTGCGATGACCGAGGAGGAGGAGGCTGTGCCGCTTCTGCCCTCCTTCCCTTCCATCCCTCAGCAGCTCAGCCCCACCAGCCTAACCCCTCATACCAGCAGGGCTGGGCTGGGAAGAGCCCTTTAGTTCACGGAGCCAAGGCGCAGCTTCATGAGGCATCTTTTAATCCCTTATTAGGGTTAAGCACCTATTTCCCCACACACACCTCACCTACCCACCAGCAGAAGGGTTTCAGTGCTGGCCGGCTACGAGGGGCTCCTCCGCTCCCTGCCCGGGCCTGGCGGCCGCCCGGCCTCCTCCCGCCCCAGCCGGGCCCTTCTCTCACCCGCTCCCGCAGGCCTCAGGCGGGGGCCGCCACACGGCTCCGGCCGCCCAACGACGCCCCGGCTTTCTACTCAGGCCCCTCTACGGCGGCGGGGGAGAACGGCCAGGCCCCGGTACCCTCAGGCGCCTCCCCGCTCCGGGGGGCCGCCGTCCGCCCCACGGGGGCTGCGGGCAGCAGCGGGCCGAGGGGCGGTGGGAGCGGCGGGGATGTGCGGGGCGGCGGAAGCGGAAGCGGCGGAGGGCGGTTGCCAGGAGACGGGCGGGTTCGGGACCGCGGTATGGCGGCTGCCGGGCTGTCGCCGGCGCATCACGGCGGCAGCTCCGGGAAACGCCAGGAGAAGGGACCTCGGTGCCGCCGGCGGCTGAACTGTGGGCTTTTGGGCTTGATGGTCGCGCTCTTTGTGCCTTCATGACCCCACCCGCGGATGCTTTACCAGCGCAGTTTGTCCTCACGCCCTACACGGCCTCCTCTGTAGCAGTCTGGAAAACAAATAGTTGCTGCGTGGTTTTGCGCTGAAGCTGTGAGGGCCCACTGGAGCTGTGGTCCTCCAGCTGAGAAGCTCTGTGGGCCCCCTGGAGCTGTGATAGAATCATAGAATCATCNCGTCCTTCCCATACTGAGGGCTCCAGCCCTGCACACAGTGCTCCAGGTGGGGTCTCACCAGAGCAAAGTGGCCTCACCTCTCTGGAGCCATGATCCTCCAGCCCTAGCAGAGTTTGATAGTTTTGACTCAATGCAGCATTAAGGTCACAATGAGCTTATTTTGTTAGCCTATAGACCAGAACATGCTTCCTAGATTATCTTTGTAATAAATTTGTTTTGCCTAAGAAAATGTTGTCTAGATGATTTTTTTTTAGTGATCACAGGTGCTGGAGAAGAAAGAACAAACCAAGCTCGCACTACAGATGCTGGATCTCACCTGGCCGTAGCTAGACAACCATGGAAAGGAGTCAGCCACCAGTGGAGAGACTTGTGGGGACCGGCACGTAGCCAGAATACATATGTATTAGCTAGATTTTAATATGCATAATCTGTAATGTACAAAAAGCCTTCCAGCATGATGAACAGATGAACACGTTAGGTGGAGCAATCCCCCATGTTCCCAGCGTTGAATAAACATACCTCTCCATAACTTGCAAGTTTGGAGTTCGTTCCTCATGATCCCTAGATCAGTGCTCCTTGATCAATTACAGAAATCCATACAGTACACGTATTGGATTTTAGGCTGTTGGTGTCCTAAAAACAAATACTGGAAGATGCAGGTGCTCCACAGTTTGCCAAAACTCCGGTTTCCAAGAGAAGCCCTGTAACTAGAGGTCGGACCCCAGACCTGCTCCCAACCCCCTTTGTTTCCATCCCTTGCGATGGCCTCCGTTGAGGCCTCATACCAACGGCACTCAGTGATTCAGCCCAGGATTCTGTGAGGATTTTATAAACAGTTGTGCGAGCAACTGAGCTGCTCCAACCAAGGAGACGGTGTCTGGCTGGCGTGTGCTGAAGCTGAGGACACCCTGAAAGGTGCCTGTCTTCGGGAGACATTCATGGAGCCCCTCTCTCTGGCCTGCCATTTGGTTTCTTCAGCCTTTAACTTTTTGGGAACCCACAGTAAGTCTGTACTTGTTCACCTACTTCTCAGTAGGACTGGGCAAGGATAAACTCCTAGTTGTCATCCTTGAGATATTTAAGATGAAGTCTGACCTGACAAGAGTTGAGCCTGTCCTGCAGTACCACAGCTCTCATCCTTTGCTAGCTGCTGATTTTTCAAATGGTATTCACTATTTACTACCCGTGCTGATAAACATTAACATGGAACATTTGCACAGAGCTTGCATGGATTATTAGTTCTGTTTATGATTTTCAACATCGGTGTAATAGCATCATTTGCTTTATTGCCTCTGTTTGTCATATGCATCATAGGGTTCTATGGGGAAGTATGCTCCAAAGCACAGCCCAGAAACCACGCACAAGCTGATCGGTGACAAAATGGCATATCCAGATAGTACTCTATGCACTTTAGGTTTGCAATATGCTTATCCATTTCTTCCTTGTGTGTTTTGCACAGTTATATCAACTCAGCACCACATTAAAAAAAAAAAAAAA
>VXBW01006470.1:17181-46638 GCA_013400375.1 Thinocorus orbignyianus
GATGAGAGATTGAAGCATCCCAGAAGGATCAACCAGCCACAGGAACAAGAAGTAACATGGCATGCACTGATCAACAGCAGGGCATGAATCATCCTGAATAGCAACCAATTCTTGAGTGACAAACATGTTATCCCTCTAGTTTTCTCTTGTTACTGCCCTGAGCCCTCCCTTTCCCCACCTCTGATTTATGCCCCAAAACATCCTATACTGAGTGTCGTGCTGTCCTGTGGTGCTCTTCCCCTGCATTCATCACAGGCTTCCAGTACTGGCAGTGCAAGAGGCAGTGAGCACAAATTAAAAGACATGAAAGTCCATTTCAGGGCAAGAACCACTTTCTTACAGTGAGGGGACTCAAGCAAGGTTGCTCATGAGGTTGCGGAGTCACCATCCTTAGAGATATTCAAAACCCAACTGGACCATGCACTATGCAAGCAGCTCAACCTGACCCTGCTGGAGCTGTTGGTTTGAACTGAAGGATCTCAGAGGTCTTTTGCAACCCTTAATGACTCTGGGAGCTGATAAGGGCAATGTCTCCCAAAAAAAGGTACCTTACTTGGCATGTACCATGTCGGAAAGTGGTTTTCATGCATGTTGATCCTTACTGAAGGCAAGGTAAACTGCCTCCACTGGTCTTCCCTTCTCCAGCAAGCCAGTCACCTCACTGCAGGAGGCTGCCAGCCTGGTTAAGTATGCCATATCCTTCGTAAGTGCATGCTTACTACTCTCCCAAGCACCCTCCTGTATTTGGAAACTCCTTCTGGGATGCTTCAGTCTCTCATCTTTGCAGGGCTTGAGGAGAGGCTGATCCCTTCTTGTTCGTCTTGCCTAGGTGGAGACAGAAGGGGTTGAAGTGTGTTCTGAGCCACTTCAAAAGCTGTCAAGTTCCATGCCAAAACTGAGGGCTGTTAAGAGAGGCTCCTGTGCGGGTGCACGTGAAGATGCTCCCAGCCAGCAGCTCCGGCATCGTTGCCCAACCGACGAGGATGGGATTCGAACCCACGCGTGCAGAGCACAATGGATTAGCAGTCCATCGCCTTCACCACTCGGCCACCTCGTCAGCACGCTGCTGCTGCTCCAGCTGCTGCTGCGCCCGCTGCTCCTGCTGCTGCTCCTCCTCTGCTGGCTCCAGCTCCTGCTGCCTGCACCTTGGTGTGCGCTTGGGCATCCTGGAGAAGGAGCCAGCCTCCAGCTTTTGCCTTTTGGCACTGGCCAGCTGGGCTGAGCTCCGGATACCTTTCAAAGAACCATAGAATCACAGAATGGTTTGGGTTGGAAGGGACTTTCAAGATCACCCAGTTCCAACCCCCTTGCCCTGGGCAGGGACACCTCCCACCAGAGCAGGTTGCTCCAAGCCCCATCCAGCCTGGTCTTGAACCCCTCCAGGGATGGGGCAGCCACAGTTTCTCTGGACAACCTGTTCCAGTGCCTCACCACCCCCACAGTAAAGAATTTCTTCCTAATATCTCATCTAAATCTCCCCTCTTCCAATTTAAGACCATTACCACTTCCTGACCAAGAGTCCTTCTCCAGCTCTCCTGTAGGCTCCCTTCAGATACGGAAATGAACCACACCTAAAGAGGAAATCTCAAATCATATCATCATGACACTGACAGAGCAGTGTCATAGCCTGATAATATGTTTTGGTGACAGGGACATTAGAGTCATCAGCCACAGAGATCAGCCACATACAAGTGGCAGATGCCAAAAGTTCTGCTGAAAAAAAAAAAATGGAAAAAAAAAGGAAAAAAAGTAAAGCAGGCGTGCTGTGAAATAAGAAGGTGCTTTCTCTTAGGTCTTTGTGCTAGAAAGTAGATGAGGTCAAAGATTAAAAACCAAAACCTTTACATTTGAAGCAATGAAAGTGATGCCAACTCACAGGTGAACAGATTTGTCACATTACCCTCCTCTACTTCATTCCATATAATAACAGAGCAGCAATAAGAAGGATGTGTTTATGTTGGTGGGTTTGGGGAACGAAAACTGCTTCCCTGCCTGACTCAGCCTCTGACTGCTGCACTTGCATCAGCTCCTCTCTTTGAAATGGAGAAAGCAGAAGACTGAGTTAATTAGTGAATTGCCTAATGCTCTGGGCAGATCAAGCTCTATTCCAATACTGGCCATCAGCAGCAGGACTGCAGCTCTGCCCAGACTGCAGGAGCTCTCAGAGCTGAGCAGAGCTGTGACGGGCCTGCAAGACACATTCGTGTGTTTACGCAGTTCTTTATTACAGTCTGAACCCTGTGCTTGACACATGCTGGTTAGTAAACCACAAGATTGGTTCGACAGTGGTTGGAGTCACTGTCGATGCCAGCTGGTTTTGGCTAGCAAGAAACTGTTTCCACTGCCTAGCCTAATGCAGCAGCCAGGTCTAATACAGAGTTTAAGGTGTGAGAGTGACAGCGAGGGACCACAGAGCAGGTGACCTGCTGAGGACAGCTCAGAAAGGACTAGCAGGCTGTGGCTGCTGAGCTTATGCACCTGAGCTTTTCTGCTCTGCAGCAGCAGCTCAACAGCCCTTCGCAGAACACAGGAACCATGATCTTCTGCCAGAGCGTTACCACAAGCCCATCTCTCAGGATGGTAACAGGCCAGATTGCAGAGCAGCCCCCCCCTCCCCCCGTAGCGGTGCTGGGCTGCAGATAGAAACATAGCACCTCAAACATCCCTGCAGCAGCCAGACTTCTGTACCTTAACCACAAAGACCACAGGTTTTTTTTTTCTCGAGGCTTGACAGCAGCCTAAGAGAAGCTAGCTGAAGAAAGCACATTATTAATGAATGCTATTTTTATAATTATTATCTCTTCCTCTTGTTTTGTTCAACTGAAGTGCTACCCTCAGGTCCAAGTGTTAGAGGTTGCCATTGAATAACTAGCATTAAAAGAACAACCCATCTCTGCCTCCAGCCAAGTGCACTGAGATTATTTGCTAACCTACCAGTGAGATTTATCAACAAAAGAACCAGGAGGACAACACACATCTTTTTGAGGATGGATTTCCCCTCGTTCACCTAATTCTCAACAAGTCTATGAAGTCGCAAAGCCTCAGGTTAGACTGTTCATGTGAGTTTCTCTCTGAGAGGAAAACCTCCTAGAAACTCTCTCTATTTTCTGTTTTGGCTAAGACAGAAATAAAATTATCTATTTCTGCATGCAACAACTTAATTTCCAAAACACCTCCTGCGAGGGAGGAGCACACAGCTCTCCAAGGAAGGCCTGGTTTTAATTTTAGCCTTGACAGTCATTTAGGAACTGTAGTTTCTTCACCTGCAGAGTGTACACACATACATACACAGTTTCTTGTTAATGGCATGCTTGAAACCTTGAGAGAGGGTTTTCTATCTCGAGTTTTGAGTCCAAGAGCTGTTAGAGTTTAGTCACTGCCATCCTTTTCGGAGACTCCCTACAAAATCTTGCACTACAAGCATTATAGTGCACAAGAAGGAAAGCAGCAGAGAAATCCTTGGGGATGTGACAGAGTGTTTCTTAAACGCTTTATTTCTCAGAAGTCACAGACATTTGGGCAAAGTGTCATCATCAACCCTTAAAAAGCAGATGAGGATATAGCTATATGCTGTAAATGTCATTCACCCACAAGCTTGCTGTCCATTATGTTTCTGATCAAAGATAAGATAATGCAGGTGCCAACCACGAGCAGCAAACTGGCTTTTGTGGTTTCTTGCAAGGCTTGTCTAAGAGATAATATGTGTAGAGAAAGAGGACCTCAAAAGACAAAGCTCTCTTTTTTTTTCTGTCATGTCAGTGTAGAGTAACAAACTCTGCCGTATGAGGATGAAATGATTGCTCCTGTTGATAAAACATTACTTGTACAGGTAGCCCCGGAGCAGCTTTTACCACTTTTACCACTTGTATAAGAAAGGGCTGTGTAATTTAGCCCTCTATATCTTAATGGATTTGTGGATGCAATGCTGGCTCCTGAGCCCAGAGCTCAGCCAGATTCCTTGAAGAAACATTCAGCTTTCCACTGTGTTAAGAGGAGATGGACCAAATGTCTCAGGTACGCACTGCTAAGAGAAATGAACTTAAATGCTTTCCCAGAAAGTTACTAATTCAAGGAAAAAATGAGTGAGAGCATCCTTCACTCAGCATCTGAAATATTTAGGTATTATTCTCCTTATGGTCAGAAGCATGAGAGCATACCAGATAATATCTTATACCTCAGGTGGATATCTTCTCCAGAGACATGGACGTGTTCTTTGTCGAGAGTTTCAGAATGATGCCAGCCAGTTGTTGCAGTCAAATACCACCTGAAAGTGAAATAATTGTTCTTGTGAAGTAGTTGTACAGGAAGGAATTAGCAGAGAGTTCATTCCATTAGCAGCTTATTTACACATAGTGGAGTTCTCGAGCTGGACAGATAATCTACTTGCACAAGATAGATGATGAAAACACCGTAAAATTTTGATGTTAGGAAAAGGTGTTTTATTCACTCTGATCAATATCTAGGCATGTTGCTTTATTTGGCTTTCTTGAATGAAAAAAAAAGTGATCTCTTAATATTTACACCACTCCTCTGCATATGAGTATATTGTAGACAAGGTAGGATGGCAACATGAGTTAAGATCAGTAACATACTATTGGTGATTTACCAAAAAATAAGATCAAATCTGTTGAGATTTCAAGTGGAATTTGGAAGATTTTTTTGCATGTTGCCCATAGTCAGTATCCAGTCATTACTGAGGCATTTAAGATAGTGTTAAAACCCACGCATGACATCATAAATACTCTTAAAATTAGATGCAGCAGAAGAACTCATAGACGAGAGCAGAAGTATATTAACCAAAGACACCAGATTTAAAAAATGGCACCAAGAAGGCATTTTCAGCACTTCACAGCTCTGAACTGTGTGAAAACCTAATCTGTGAACTACCAGAAAAAACCTGCATGTTCTCAACTTGACTGTAAACTGACTGCTAATAAAGTGTTCGCAAGTTGAGTGTTACAAAACATTCAAAAAGAAACTAAATGCCTTGAAAAACAAGTGCTTACAAAACATTGTATGCTGTGGGTGGAAATCCTCTTTTCACTAACATGGAGACCTTGAGGAATCACAAGTCAGTGGCTTGTCTTCGCCAGAGCCAGTGGTGCTGAACATATTTGGGTCATATCCTCCAAATAATAATAGAAAGTCTCATATATGAGCTATTGTATGGAAACAATCACAAGCAGAAACCAGTGTCAGAGGGGTGGAAGAAACTAACTCCAGGCAACCCTCCCAATGTAGGCTTTAGAATATGTCATGTAGCATTTGAAACTGCTAGAAGCATATAAACATCTGCTTGTAGAATAGTCACTGGATATAACACAGTGTCCTACAAGATATCAGAAGGCACAACAAGAGGAGATCCTACTTCTATCCTATATACAGTCCTCCTGGAAAATATTTTGTGGCACCTTCTCAGAATCTGAGTTCAAGCATGTACTTGTCAGACGCATCTCAGTCAAAGGATTAAAATACTTTCCTGATATAAATTTTACTGAGTCTATGGGCTCCATCAGTGGTAAAGCTCTATGTGCTGGCTGGGCTCTCCAGTTTTGCCAAAAACCAAAAATTATTTCCGATGAGCACCCCCTTCTCCTTCCCAAGAGCTCAGCCCAGGCCACTCCATATATACCTAGTACCCTGAGTCACTTTGGACATGGTGTACCTTGCCTGTTGTGTTTCCTCTGCTTCTGACAGAGTTTTTGCTCAGCTGCCTCAGCTTTCTCCACCCATGTTCAATAAATGCTGGTATTAGAGCTGCAGTCCTGCTTCCCCACCCAAGGCTGCTTTGCTCCCAGCTGCAGCTTCTGTCATTTAGCCCTTGAAATGGGGCAGGGGATCTCGGTAATGCCCTGCTGCCATTCCCCCTGCTGTGGGTCCTGACAGTCTCAGAGCCTTATACTGGGCTTCCCACCTCTCCTTGAAAATTGTGTTCCTCCCCAGAGCAGGCACAAGAGCCAGAAAAATAGCAAAGACGACAGGATAAGCCCCAGAACAATTCTATCTTCAACTATGAACTCTGCAGGTGAGCAATTCCATCTGCCTGCCTTCCAGGGAAGCTCTGAGACCCTGCTGCATCTTAGGACCTCTCCCACTGTCTTGAACAGTCAAATGCCCCCCCTTTCTTGTGCCATGCTTGAGCTAATTTCCCAAGCAGTTCTCTTCAAGCAGCTCATTCACCACTGCTTGGGTTAATTATGGGGTTGGTTCTCTACCCCTCCACAGAGGTACAACTCATAAAATATCCCACTATGTGTCATTCTCCTCAGCTAGGTTTTACTTCTTTTATTTTTTTCTTTTTTCTTTTACTTACACCAAGCTGAAAAACTCACCTCCACTACTGTTTCATTTCACAACTTGTTGGTTGGGTTGTTGTTTTTTTTTTCAGAATTGTGGTTATGTTTGCACAGTAGTACTGCTACAGAATTCTAGCTGATGACAAATGCCAGCTCACTCATCTCAAGCCGCCATACACTGTCTCTCTGGGAGTATTGCCCTGATCTACTAAGCCTGCATCCTTTTTTAAAGATGAAAACGTGACAGGAAGTGATTGATTGTGGGCACTTTAGCTCCCCGATCAGTATCAAATTTGGTACATCGTCTTCCCCACCTCTACATCTGCCCTTGAGCTGAGCTTGTCCAGGGACAAAGTCAGAAATGGTCTAAATGCTTCAGAGGACGTTAAGACACAATCTCCTTGCTCTCACTGCTGTCCCTGTGCTGGGCCAAGGAACAGCGCTGATGTGCCCAGGCGGGGACATGCATGGCTGCAGCTTCACACTGGGGCCTGCCCCAGCAGGAGGGGACACTGTCCTGACCCGATGGCAGCAAGCTGCCCCTGTTGGCCCCTCCTGCTGTGGGTCAGTGCACCCACAGGCCTTCAGGCACCATACAAGGCTCTGGTGGCTGGGCCTCCCTGTTTCATCCTGTGAGGAAGGGTGCTCTTCTCCAAAAGTGGCCCTGGGAGAACGCTGACAGTTCTCTGGGGGTGGCTTTGGGGCCGGCAGGAAGGTGCTGAGGCTGCCTCTCTTAAGAAGGGGCTGCAAAGGCTTCATAGCCCCTCAGGGTCTGCTCTGTTCCAGACCTCTGCCAGTGCCCTGGTGAGACCCCCACCTGGAGCACTGTGTGCAGGGCTGGAGCCTTCAATATAGGAACGACATGGACCTGATGGAGCAAGTCCCGGAGGGCTATGAAAATGATCAGGGGTTGGAGCACGTCTGCTATGAGGGAGCTGGGGTTGTTTAGCCTGGAGAGGAGGAGGCTCCAAGGAGACCTCATAGCAGCCTTCCAGGATCTGAAGTGGGGTAAAGGAAGGCTGGGGAGAGTCTGTTTCCAAAGGCCTGCAGTGACAGGACAAGGGGCAATGGCTTTAAGTTGGAGAGGAGCAGATTTAGGTTGGATGTTAGGAACAAGTTCTTTCCTCTGAGAGTGGTGGAACATTGGAACAGGTTGCCCAGGGAGGTGGTTGAGGCCCCTTCCCTGGAGACACTTGAGGTCAGTCTGGATGAGGCCCTGGGCAACCTGGGCTAGTTGGGGGTGTCCCTGTGACTGCGGGAAGGTGGGACTAGATGACCTTTGGAGGTCCCTT
Source organism: Thinocorus orbignyianus (assembly GCA_013400375.1). Classification (NCBI taxonomy): domain Eukaryota; kingdom Metazoa; phylum Chordata; class Aves; order Ciconiiformes; family Thinocoridae; genus Thinocorus; species Thinocorus orbignyianus. The sequence continues at coordinate 24,770 of VXBW01006470.1, forward strand.
CCAGCCTGGATGATTCGATGATTCCATGGGTGCCTCAGGGATGCCTGTTACCGCAGCAATGGGTCCTGTTGCCAGTGGCGAGGGGGCATGGGCTTGCCCAGGGCATGCTGAGAGGGGACATGGGACCCCTGTCAGGACATGTGGAACCCCCCTGGGGCTGTACTGATGAGGACATTAAACAGGGTCAACAGTGATGAAGCAGGCCCTCAGTTCTTGCCACCAGATGCAACTGGGACCGGCTGAGCTTGCCTTCTGTTTCTCATCCATCTCCCATTTGACACTTTTGACTCTTCAGGGATTTTATATTAGCTGCTTTGAAAGGATTGCACAAGTCTACATTGTCTAAAGTGTTCTTTGGTGTCTTCTTCAGTGACTCCTTTTAAAACAAGCAAACAACAAAAAAAACCCCACATGTAGATTATGTAAATAAAGTGGAAAATAATTATTATGTTGCCTATTGAGGTACCATTAGGAGCAAGTTATGCTGCATTCTGCATGAAACCTTTGAATCACTCAAAAAAACCCACAAACTACTTACAGAAACAGTTCATTCAACCAGCCTGAATTTGCCAGAGATATTAAATAGTCTTTAATACATGTAGAAAAATATCAAGCAACTGTACAAAGCCTGGATCACAAAGAGTTTTATTCAGGTACAGCTGTGTGAAGGTTGTGAGGTCTCCGATCAGCAGACACCTCTCTGCTCAGAAGGTAAACCCAGCCTCCGCCAGCCACCCAAGGGAGCAGATTTCCCCCTGGGCTCCGGTGCACAGCATTTCAGCAGTGACAACTGAAGGGAAATGCCCTCTCCTGAGAAGCAGGTTTGGCTCAGCAAGCTGAGATCTAGGCAGAGCTCACCTCTAGAGAGAGAGGATGCCCTGTGCCTGGCTCCACTCCAGCCACACACTCTCATCAATTGCTAACTGGCCCTAATCCTTCAAAAACTAAACAAGGGCATCTACAAAGAAAAATTCTAGTCTCGGTCTGTCTCCTGAAATCATGAGCCAACCCCAATAAATCCTTCCTTATAACAGGGCAATTTGATATTCTTCTGGGCATACAAATTTGTTGACTTCCCCAGCTCTGCAAAACCAAAACTGAACCCCATCCTTAGCTAGAGAAGGGCTAAGCTCATCGTAGCAACCTGTTATAAGCCATTACCAGACCAAATTTAATTCTGACTTGACTAATGTGAGTCTTTGGTAAGTTCCCTTGTTACGAGTGATTTTGCACCAGACACCCATGCCCAAATTGCAGTGCCCAGGCATTGGCTTTATCCGGATTATTTCACCTTGTATTGTACACTGTAGAGTCACTGACCTGGGGAAATGCATTCTGCTGTGTAGTTCTAAGACAGCTGGAATTTGAGTCAACACCAGTACGTCAAAAATATTTCTGCTGTCCCAAAAAGCCATCATGCCCCAAGTCATTTTGCATGTCAAACACATCGAGACTCACACCAGTCATGCCAACACCTCTGACAAAGGCAGTAATTTAGAATCTAGACTTGATTATATTTTCATGGCACTGTTATAATCTTTGGATGGGTAAGCTCACACATATCTAGAACTTCACTTGTCATGCTCTCCACCACAAAGTTTCTGAATTCTCTTCAGGAGAGATTTTTTTTGCTGTAACTCTTGTGTAGTTTTAGCTACCTGAGCTCTTGGGCAGACTCACAAGGATTCATAAAAGAACTGTAATCCATGTATATGTGGATCTGTTGCATATTACTAAACAGGCCTGTCATGGTCTTCCCGAGCACTTACCAAAACTCAGAACCAGATCTCTCCATCTACCTCACTTTCTCTGAAAGGGTTATTTATCAAGCAAAGAAATGAGCCCATATATTACATCTAGCTAAATGTATAGACTACTGCTTTCCAGAGTATACACCAAACTCATGTGCAGTGTACCTGCATTTCACTACGTATTCTGTACATTTCAAAAAAAACCCCAAAAAANACAAGTGATGAAACAAGCAGGAACAGCTTTAGAAAGGAGTCAGGTTTTTCTTTTCACTGAAGAAGGTGGGTGATAGCATTTTTAGTTCAGCTACTGCATCGGGTTGCTAAGGCAGCTCTGAGACCCGTAAATGGTCAATCCACGCATGGTCCCAACTGACAGAAGCTTAATTGCCCACGGAGTATGTGTTGGTTCTGACCAAGGTGCTACGTCTAGAACTGTAAGACATATCTTCATATACTGCGTTTGTTTTTTTTTTCTGGAAGTACTTCTTCATCTGCAAAACAAAGCAGTCATTCAGAACAGAGCCTGAAAAAACCCCAATCAAGGAGGGAGTCAATTTACATCTAGGGAATCCATCTCTTTGAAGCAGAAGTATATTTTTTTAATTCCTCTCATAACCCAATGAGATTGGTAGAACTTGTCAACCTGTTTATTTAACTTTCTGTTCAGTCTGATGTAATTTCACTAAAAGTTCCTTCAAGAGTTTGATGCATCTGTGGCTGCAACATAAACAATGCTTGTCCTTAGCTGGTTACTGATAACACAAGAGACCAGTTTCCATCGAGCTGCTTGGCTTTGCCAGAATGATGTTGTACTGCTGGGTTTTAGCAGTACTGAAGCTGTATGTAGAGGGACAAGATAGGAACCTGGCCTGTGAATTGTACTCTGTCAGTTTTGAGTAATCTTTAGGGAGCAGAAGGATCTACCAAAGACAAGTAATTACTGGGTGCTTTCTGCAGAATATGGATGCAAATAATCCCAGTAAAGGAAAAAAATTTTGGTCACCTATATTTGAAAGACAGGGCAAAATTGTTTTCCTACGGCTATATTCAGACATTAGGCTATTTTATGACTTTTTGCTGCCCTTGTTTGTCCCCCAGATATTCTCTTTACATCTATTACAAGATCAATAAATACAGTCCCATTCCTGATTGACCAAAAATAAAGAAGCAAACCAGAATAGTAAGATGCTTTGTTCAGGGAAATGCACACATCGCATGGCTGGGTTGTTGCCTACGTGGCTTACTTGAGGTTTGTCATCAAAAAGCAAACAATACCTCATGTCCTAAGAGTTATAAAAACATAAGACACTGCCAAAAGTTTCCAGCCAGCAGACGTTAAACAAATGCAAAGAGGAGACAATAGAAAGCCATAATTCCTGAGGTTTATCCAATACTTGTTTGATTTGGTCACTATTTACAAATAATACCAAAGGCAGCTATTCACCCAGCTTGGATTCAGGTTTGCTGTGGTGTGGCAACAGCATACTTACATTGGCACGGGACAAGGTACAGTATACTAGCGCGGAAAAGAGTAGTGCTACCACGATGATAAGACTGTAGATGTACCAGGAACTGCTACTGCAGTCTGTCTTCTCCACTTCTGCATCAGAAATCATACTAGTAGTATTATTATTATAAATATGAAGAGGTAGAATTCTATTTTTACTATGAAAAAGTTATTTACTGGTCAGCAAGAAATCAGATAGCAACAGCCTGCTATACAGATACATTTGTCACCCCATTGGTATTCTCCCTGGCATTCCCTGTGCTCTTCTATAGGCTGGTGATGTCTGCAGGTGGTACGTGAAGGGTCAGTGAGGAGCACTCTAGAAAGGCTATAGCTCCCCTGCCACTAATCAGAAGTAGTACCACACACTCCTAACAGGAACAGAAAACATTTTCTTGCAGTATTACAGCAATACTGAGTTCTCGGCCAGGAGTATCTAACAGGTAGGTTTGCCAGCAGCACAGACAGAATTAGGAGGGCTACCGTGATCTGGAGTATACAGGCTGAGCGAACAGCACTAGTGCTATCAGAAAGGGTTACCTCAATTAATCTACATCTCAATAACACAATATCTGGTATTCCCCCCGCTGCGTCGATGCGCAGCTGCTGTTTTCCCCAACTCATGTAACTGAGTTGTTGTACCACTTACAGCCAGCGGCACAGAACGAAACGACAGTGGTTTTTTGCAGACTGCAAATAGATCCTTTGCAACTCTTAGGGCTTATGTAAACCTTATTTTAATTACCCAAAGATCTCATCAAAGCCCAATGCACAGGGTTAAATCACACCAGTAAGATCAAAATCAAGCACTGCCTTACAGGTTTTGTCTGCATCTTAACAAATAGTTACAACCCCATCCTGCAAAATAAGAAAACAAAAACTGTCTTGGGAATGTATGCCCACAGTGTGCTCAGTGTGTAATAAGGGTGTGTGAGATCATCTCTGCTATTATCTGTGGCACTTTAAGTAAATGCCCGAGGACTTGTTCTGCAATCCCTGGTGTGATCTATTTTTAAACACAAAGACTTGCTGTAAGGAATGGTTTCATAAGACATGTCACATTAGGGTCAAAGAACTGATGCTAAGAATACTAATTCCTTTCCTCAAACAGACAGATTATTTACAGACACACTGAAGTGTTTGTTGCCTGATTTTGATATGTGGGATCATAGTAAGTTTTCTCTTTTATAATTCCCCTCTGGTTGTACAAGGCAGGTGGAAACAGGTCCCTGTTTCTGTGTCCTAGCACAACAGGGCACAGAGGAGTCTGGGAGCATTCTCCAAACTTTTCCATGTACTGAAAGAAATGTAGCTGTGGATTAGTGCTTTATCGTCCTGACTAATGTTCTGCAAGCTTTTAGTCCACCTTTTGTACTGCAACATGCCTGCAGTTAGTTCAGATTAAACAAGCAATAGGATCGTACCTTCAATCAGCATCACGGTGCCACTTCCACTCGCCGAGAGGGAATGGGAATTTTTCAACACTACAGCACACACATATATACCACTGTCACTTTTCCTTAGCTTGTGTAGAGTTATCACTATTTTCTTCTCCCCCTTTGAATACTCCAGGCGATTAGCAAAAGCAGGGGAAATAGTTGAGGCATTCTGACTCAAAACATACAGCACTTTTTCAGGTCGTATCTGAGTCTTGAGTAAATAGATGCCTTTCTCTTCATCTGAGCTTCTCCACGTGCAGGTAATGCTGACAGACTGGCCTTGCTGAGGGCTGACGAAGAGTGGTGACTGCTCAACAACTCCACTGGGTTTTCCTAAAAACAAGAGCTATGAATGGCTACCACAAACTTAACACAGTGCATTTTCACTAGGGAGAAAATACAGAGGTCAAAGACAGAAAGAACACACCACAGAAATTTAGGTAAAATTCCTTTTTAAAAAGGCTGCCTTTATACATACCTGAAGAAGAAAGATATATATCAGTACATCCTGGCATGTTTTCCTACCCTGATCTGAAAGTAGGACTAACCCAGCAGGTTTACCTGGCTGTAAACCTGATTGTAAAGTGTCTCCATATACCTAAAAAATACCTATATTGAACTCTTCTAGGAAATACAGGTTCATATGTTCATCAGCTTGACCTTGCCTACTTTCTCAAATGAGATTAAGCCATAGAGAGTTCTGGGGGCTATTGGTCTGGATGGAACCATACAATGTGGATGCCATCAATCCTGAAAACAGTTATTAACAGCTCACTGTCCAGCTGGGAAGACTTTTCACTGAGTTCATCCGAGGACATGACCTGTTCTTTTTGACATTATCATTAACAGGTGTGAGGGAATAAAGACATAACTTATGACATTTTTACTCAAGATAATTCTGGGAGGGCTACAAGTATTTTAGAGAAGATAAACAGAAACAAAGAGAGGCATGAGTCATTTAATAAAATAATGGGGACAAACAGTACACAATCAACAAGATGGAATTCATTTGAGAGAACAGTGAACTAGTTTGAAAAGAGAAAACTAAGGAAGGACATGATAAATTTTTATAGATATCACAGACTTACTGATCCAGCAGTCAATTAGATTTGGCACATCTTGGGGATGGGAAAGAAAAAAAACTCTGTAATTTTTGGTAAAGATGTTTCAAGTTAGATGGTCTCATCAGAAGGGTAGGTACATAGAGGAATAAGCTACCAAAAATATTGTAGATTCAACCATCTTGTAATTAAAAAAAAAAAAAAAAGACAAAAATTCTTCCCCTAACCAGAAATTACTATCAAAAGGAGCACTTGTGCCATTAGTCAACTGTTTGTTAAGAGGAAAAACTCAAATCCATTTATCTACTGATGCTCAACTTGAAAACCCTGCCTGGCACTAGCTTCGTGACTATTACCAATTTATCAGTTAAGACAAAACAGTAAAAATAGGAGATTTACAAAAAATGGCGGGGGGGGGGAAGCTCATTGCTTTGCAGCTTGTTCATGCAGATGAGACTGATTGTTTTGCAAAGTGTTATGAGTCATCACTGTTTCCAAACTGCTGCACCAACCTGAAACTCATGTGAAAATCTGTAGTTGGGATTCAATTAGTTATAAATTGATGCTTTAGGGGTTTTCTTGGTACTGTTTTATCTAATGTGTTTTCTTCATCTTTTCAAGGAACAGACCCACACTTTCCTTCAAATCAATACATTACCTGAGCAGACATGGTTAAAGTTCTGTCAGACTCTCCCTCCCATTATGCTTTTTCCCCAATCTTTGATTTCAAATATATATCTGTATTTAATCATTCATGACACAGAAGGTGGAATTGCTATACCTCTCACCACTGCTATGGTTGTCTTCTCAATCAACTTTTCATGATGGCGTTTGCTTGAAATATACTTAGTGCAGAGGTAGATATTAGAATCAGATTCCTGTAAACGGTACAGAGTTATCGTGTGATTCCCTGCTTCTTCTGAATACTTCAGGCGACTAGTGAAATTGGGGTGTACACGTGAAGTGTTCTTGAAAACATAAAACACATGGTAGGCTGGCTGTATGCTAGCTGTCAGGTGCATTGGCGTTTCATTTCTCAAACCTGAGCAAGTTATGTTGATGGAGTCTCCTTCCCAAACAGTGACAATGTCTGTTTGTCCATTTTCTCCGCCTAAAAAAAATGAAATGCAATTGAAATTATAGTACCAGAGCTCTTCTTCATCTACTATTATAAAAGTAGTTTTCAAAAACACCTACTCCATCAACAGAACTGCTCTGTAAGACAAGACCTTAGTCTTGCTGTCCTCTACGTATCTTCTCTTGACTGTCCTGAAACCAATAGTGCCTTTCTTGCCCATTGACCCGTGCAACTCAATATCTCCCCAGAGATGACTGTCACTCATACAAAAAATTGAGTCTGCTTTATAGACTCACATTATCATCCTACTAGTAAATGGCACAGAATAGAAGAAAATTACACTTTTCTTTTTTTTTTTTATAAAGTTGTTTTAGCAACACCAGGAAACTGGATAGTGTAGCCTATTAGAAGAAAACTGCAGAGAGTAACTTCAGCCTCCAGCCCATACTAAGAAACAAAGGTATCAAAATACATAATGAGACCCTTTGAGTTCTCTAATGACCTCAATATCAAAAGAAACCGGACAAGAAGTACTTATGCCATGAATACCGAGGAACAGAGAGATCAAATGGGAAACATCCAAAAGAAATTACATTACAACATCACAAGCATGGAAAGAAAACTTAAGAGTATTGCATATCTAGGATAAACACGGTATAGAAAGGGTAGAATTAGTGTTGATAAACAAATTAAGGATCCCTACATACTCAAGAATTTATTTTAATAAGGGGACAAACACACAAGTCAAACATAAAACAAGCAAATCATAGGAATTTAGATACAGTAGATCAAGATCAGTCCAACCTGACCAGGCACAAGGACACTCCTCCTACAGCAGTTAGAGAGGGAATAAAGGCAACCAGGAGCTCTCAGCAATATTATTCCAAAGCAGCAGAGAAATGGGGTGATGGAGAAGGCTGGAAAAGTGCAGAGCACTCAACCTTAATGAGCAGGGAAGGAAAGCCCAGGAAAATCAGTTCCACCAGCCTAAAATCAGTACTTCTAAGCTGACCCACACTTACATGATCTAAGAACCCAAGCAGGTAATGAGAAGCAGCCACAGCCCATCAATTGTTTTCTCCAAAAGATCAGCATAGAAGTTCAAGAATTAAATTATACTTGTGGAAATCAGTATTTGACTCCTCAACAACCATTAACTAAAGAATGGCAAACCCACGCAAAATAAATATTCTTAACAGATTCACTGCATCTTCCTTTTAGACAGATAATATTTTTTCTCAAGTCACCAGCCTTTCCAGTTATTGTCAATGGTCGTGGGGGAAAAACCGGCTGACTACCTGGAGAAATCTTTTTCCTCAGCCGGTTTTCCTCAGCGATTCACATTGTTTCCCCAAGTGTTCCTCCAGCTTGTACTCTCAACAGCCACAACAATATTCAGCAACGAATATTGCTAGTAAGATTTTATTACACCTTCAATAATTATGTTCTCCAGTAAATATCAATTTTCATTTCTATCCAGTAGTGGGCTCCCCATCAGCCATAATGATATAGAATTACAGAATCTTCATGGTTGGAAGGGACCTCTGAGATCATTGAGTCCAACCATACATGCACAAACCATACCTCACAAAATAAACCACCCAACTGAACAAACTCAGGCACTAGTTGAACTACTGGGAAAACAACTTCTGCTCTTTCTACAGAGATTAATGTATATGTAGAAAAGTTGTGATCACAATAATACTTCATTATTTTTTTTCTAAAAATTCATTCTGTAATTTCAGATCATATTTTTCAACGTTCCATCTGGCTTCGCTAATGGTGAATTTGGCAGGAATCCATTTGAGACAACAGTCTAAGGTAAAAAAAAGGAAAGAAAATACTTAAAAACTTGTGAAATGCAAAACCATCTATGTTGTACATACCGTTCTGGCCAGGGAAGCATGGGAGAAGCAGAAGAAAGAGGGATGCAGTTGGGAGATGTGATATCCACAGCATTTTCAAAGGTCTTTTTAGTTGTTCTTGATGCGCTAAAGACGTGAAGAAAGGCTTGTATGCTACAAGTGGGCACGTTTTCTTCCTGCTACATTAGTTGTCTACTAAGACGATGTAGCAGCTTGCCTGTTTTGCCTTAGTATCACAAAGAACGTCACAGAGAGCAGGGTGAGAGATTTATTTCAGGAGGTGTATACTGGTTTTGACTTCACACCAGTAACACCCATGGTTTCCTACCACTGAACAGCCCTCAACCCTGAGGACAGAATTAGAAAGAGTCTCTGCAGGCAAATGAGAAAAGCTAGGCTCAAAGTTGCTCTTTGCAGTTCTGAAGTTCAGCAACATCTTCCTGTTGTGGCCTTACTGGAAACGTAGGCACTTGGTACAACCAATTCAGGCTGTCAGTGCTCCCACGGGCTTTGCAGGCTGCCTGCTCTCTGTGTGAATACACAGGAAACTTCCCAAAGAGTTTCTTGAATGCTTTTATGATCAGAAATTTAATCAATTATTGGAAAGCAAACAGAGTTAAGGAAGGCTATTAGATAAGCTTTCAGGTAGTCCTACAAAGGTGCACTGCTGGAGACAGAAGCAGATGCCAGGAGATCTCTCTTACTTCCTGTCTTTTCTTTTACAATATTTAAATGAGTTGACAATACTACTGCATGAGCTTGAGAATCATATGATGGTGATACTTTGTAAAAGAGATTAACATATCAAATAACAATATGATCAACACAGGGTTGTTGCTGAACAGCCAGTTTTTAAGCTGATGTTTCATTATGATGAGCATAGTAGCCCAAAAAATAAATCATTAAAATGAAATTACGGCAATCAGATTATGGCATTTGGTGAGTCAGACCAGTTAATATATTTTTTAATCAACTTTTTATTTCATGAGTGTTTGCCAATATTTTTATATTGCAAAACAACATAACACAGTTGATTAGAACAAACATTGGTAGATCTGTAAAGCTTTTCCTGAGATACGGGATGACTGATGTCTACCAGCACAACACAGTTCAGGAAGGGCAAAGTGTAACACTTGGTAGTGACAACTCTGAAAATCACAGTTTGCATAATCATCAGCAGAAGGATGTAAAGCAAAGCGTGCTCGAGTGAGCCACAAAGATCAGTCTGTGACTTGTGACTCGTGACTTCTTCAGCTAAGCCACTGTCATAGGCCAGAGACTTCCATGTAGCCTGTCTTCTCAAAACACATTCAGCTCTCTGGCCCCAGCTGGTGTCAAAGAGTAGGAATTAAACCCATGCATCCTTAAACCTGAATCCCTGAAGTTAATATAATGTGAGCTCTCAAATACAGCAGAGGGAGACTAGGTCCAGTGGGGTCAAAAAGTGAAAGACCCCACACCCGATTTGAGTGGCCTTTTCCAAGGCTATAGCAACAGATTTATTCGTTCCTCAAAAAAAGATGGCTTTTATCCCAAACAAACCACTTCCTCACTCCTTTTAGACACAGCCGTACATTGCTGAAAGCTTTCAGCAGTCCTGTTCTGGGGGGGGGGGAAAGGGAACTGCAATTGTGCTGAAGTGCTGTATGAAGAGGAAAAGTCTTTTTTCTTCTATCTCTAAATCCTTGCTCAGTCTGGACTCTTTACAGGTATCCTTAGCTTTGACTTATCAAATAAACATATTTTAACATTCATCATGATATAAAAGAGTTCCCAGATGGATTAGTCATACTCAGTAAATACTTAAAAGTCTTTGAATAGCTGGGGATTGCCATCTCTTAATGGAGTTTTGACTGCATTCCCCTCCACCCCCCAGTAAAACCGAAAAGACAAAATCTAACAAATAAGCTGATTGTGGAGTTAAAAGTGTATGTTAGATCAGCATGAGTTTAAAGTCCCCACTGGGGAGGGGGACAAATACCCCGACGTGTAACAGTGCTGGTCTGCTGTGCCAAACAACAACGCAGTTTAAGCACAGAGGCTTTTCTGTATTTCTAAAATTAATGAATAACATTTTTAATTTTTTATGTCTTTCCTTATGAATTTTTCTTTCAGATGTGATTGTAGCAAATTTCAGGAGTCCCGTGACATCCTACACCCTTTGAGATTTCCTACTGGAAGTTTCAGCTACAGGGTTACAGGCAATTGAACCATGTAAAAATGATTCACCAAGTGTCCTGGGTTACGAGACCCAGGACTAACTTTTCTTCTGATGCTGGGAAAATTGCACTTTTAGAAGACTCTAGTGTCTGAATTCATGAAAGTATTTCCTTTACGGCCAACCAAGCTCTGTGAGACTCAAGGTCTCAGTGTTTTCGAGCCTTGCCAAGTGCAGGGACAAGGAGGAGCAAGGCCTGGGCATTTGACCCAAGGTGGCCAACAGGATTATTTCATACCATAAATGTCACATTCAATATGAATTAGAAAAGTTTGCTGCATAGTGGGCTCTCCCTTGATGGCGGGAGTGCAGACAACTCCTTGCCCTGGTGCTGGACCCCTGAGGGGTCCCTTCCCTTCCCCGTTGCACTCGCAGGGTCCCACATTTGCTGTCCCTGCTGGGAGTGCACAGCTTCTGCTGAGAGAATGGGCTGAGTATCATTCTTGTAAATCTTTTATCGGTGTCAGAATTAATACTGGTTCTTTAGTATTATTGTTAGTTATTTAATCTTATTCTATTAAATCTATTTAGATTTCAACCCTGGTGTTCCCCGGTTCCCCTTTCCAGGGTGGGGAGGGGTCATCAGGTGACAGAATAATTGTCTGCACCACAATAAAATGGTTACGGGTTTTCTCAAACCATAACACCAAGTATTCACACCGTCTCAGGGATCTGCTTTTCCAATTGTGCTGCTGGTGATTTTTGCTTAAAAGCCCGTTACTAGATTAGGTCTAAAGCAAACTTTTAAGGATTTACTCTAATTGAGCACGAATGATAAATCATTTGAAGATGGCATACCTCCTGTGAGCTACCAAATGGGAATTCCCTGAAGCACAGTATTTCATTCCACGCTGTGTGCATGCTGGACACCGAAACCTGTCTTTAGATGCAGCAATACTGCAGTCTTTTCTGATGGGTAAGGAGAGCGCGTACATCAACATGCTTTGATAGTGTCACAGACTGAAATTGGCAGTATTATGATATAATTTGTTAGAGAGGTTGATATTGTACTTCTGTTCAGGCTGGGAGGGGGCTATGGCCTCCATGACTCACTGCCGTTTCTGAGGGAGCTGGACATAGTCTTCCCCTCCACCCTTGCACAGGGGAGATGTCCTCACCCTGCAGATGGCTGCAAAATCAAACATCTGTTCAAAAGGCCAAACCCCCAGTCAGCTGCACAAAATGGGTTTTTTTGGATCTAGAGATCTGGGAGTTAAAAAAAATAATAATGAAGACCGATAAGCGTTCTATCTCCTCACAAAATGCAAGACATGCAGAGAACACATCTGCCTCAGGGTTCAACACATACTTCCTGGTCACAGATAACAATTCTCTGAAGAATTTCAGACAAACTGATAGTTTTAATCATGAAAACCACTGACAGAACCCGTGCTGCTGAGCCAGCCACACATCTTGTGATGACTGCTATACTTAGCGAAGTACGAGGAGATGATGGAAGATCCAGGGAGCTTCTTGTGTTGTTTGTGAGGGCCTCAGTGTCACAGTCCTCAGTGAATGCAGAGATTTGGTGAAGGTACATCTGTGAAAACTACCATGAGTTCTCATAAAAAAAAAAAACGAGCTACAGAAATTCAGCTGAATGCTGTATGTCAATACTGAGAAATAAGCTGCTGGCACAGAGGGCTGGGTTTCTCATTTGCAGGTTTTTTTCCAAAAAGGTGCAAAGTCTTCCTTGTCAGGGACCAAGTTTTTCTTTCCAGCAGCTGCAGAATTGAAGGGAAAATACCTGTGAGGCCACCAAAGGCACAGGTAGATCTCAATGAGAATTATAATCCAATTGCCTATATTTAAACTTGGGAATCTGGAGTGTGAAGACCTCAGGGCAGATGCCTTGTTCCAGTTGCTACTGATGTCCCATCTCTTGTTCTGAAAGGTGAAAGAATTGTGTCTTCCTTACCCAGTGACTTCATGGCAACTCTGCTGAAACCCTGCCCTGGTTACTGTGGCTCATCAGCCTTTGCCTTAGAGGGGCTCTAGACCAGGCCTGAAACATCACTGAGAGTTACACCACAGGGCAGGACCTCAGGAGAGCCACCAGAGGTCAATTTTTTACCTATCACAGCAAGACATCAATATATCTTATAAAACAATTGCAGTGGAACCAGAGTTGTGTTATCTTTATTGGGTTTTGCAAGCACTTATGCAACTCTCATTTGTCACAGATAGCCTTGTGTTTTGTCTAACTGTAGATGTGCAAACATCTCAGCTTGTTCCCATTGGCTTCCTTTAGAGTTACCAGAGAGAAACAGGCACCTTGACAAGGTGATTCACCTGTTTCATCTTAAAACCATTTTAAGATTAGATGAATCATCTTCAAGACAGCTATTTCTCTCCATTCACTAGAAAGGGAACACAAAATAAAAATCTTAAACTTTAACTAACTTCTAACCAACAAGTTAACTGTAATCAAATTCATACTTAGAAATCTGATTGTTAGACTTCAGAAAGAAACAACAAACATTGGTTTTTTAAAGGATGGACCAGTTCAGTAACTGAAAGGAGATGTTTCAACTTCTGGCCTTAGACAAGGTTCCATAAACCCTGGAGGCAAGCTGGCTGCTGGATATAGGAGGAATCTGTGCGTCAGGGTCAAGGGGTGTCTGTAGAAATGCATAAATGACCCACACATGAGTGCTGGAACCACTGTAAAGTCATATACTGACTAAAATCTATCGACTCCTCTTGATGCAGGGAGGAAACAGGCGTCCTTTAAACACAGTCCTAGGAGCCACATCTGGTCCTTCACTGAACAGCCCCCTGCCATTGCAGTAATGCAATTTTATCATTTACCAAAATTAAAGCCCAAAAAGTCCAATCTTACCATGAAAAAACTATTGGATCAGCATGACAGGTCCTAGGAAAACAATAGGAAAAAAAGTTGCAGCATTAGCAAGGATCTACTTAGAAGAATTAAAACTAAGAAACTTGCAGAGGGTTGGTTTTTTCCCAAGTTATGTTCATTTGAAATTCCTGAGCAAGTCCTTGGTATCCATCTCAAACGGATCTGCAGGCCTTGTGTTTTGCCCTCAAATCCCTACCATGTACAGCACGTGCAACACTTTGCCATACGACAGCACAGCTGCATCCCCAGTTCTATACTCTGTTGTAGCCCAACTATTTCCAAAGTAAGACGTGCCTTAATATTATCTTGCTTTAAGAATGACACAATTTCTGTGTTGAGGAGGGAAGAGCAAGGAGCAACACAGAGGAAGGCAGGTATTTCCAGAGGAGTATATTATATTTCCAGAAGAGCCTGTTTACAAAGACCTGCAGTGACAGGACAAGGGGCAATGGCTTTAAGTTGGAGAGGAGCAGATTTAGGTTGGACGTTAGGAACAAGTTCTTTCCTCTGAGAGTGGTGGAACACTGGAACAGGTTGCCCAGGGAGGTGGTTGAGGCCCCTTCCCTGGAGATATTCCAGGTGAGGCTGGATGAGGCCCTGGGCAACCTGGTCTAGTTGGGGGTGTCCCTGCAACTGCAGGGAGGTGGGACTAGATGGCCTTTGGAGGTCCCTTCAGGCCTGGATGATTCTGTGATATTCACAGGCTCTATGGAGTAAATAGCCAGCCATAGCCCATCCCCTTCCATGCACATTGTTTATAAAGCACACTTCTCCCTTGGACGTACTGAGGAGAATATTCTCTCTTAAATTAAAATCAGCTCCTTAGTGGGCAGAGCTGTGAGTGGGAACCATGCCACTACGGCAGGGCTGAATGGTGTGACCACTTGGCTGTACATTACCGTAGCAGTGAGCAAACTTCTTCTGGGCTTATTTTTCATAATAAATCAGCCAACTGGGGACTACGCCATGGCACCAAATGCAGAGGTGGAGTTCATACCAGCTTCCCCTTCACAGCTAATACCATTCAGCATCTTCATAAACAGCGTTACGGAAGTAATATCCAGAAAGAAAACCCTGTATGCTTTATCAACTACCAGTGCTGCTTGCAAAGTGTGTTACCGAAAGGAAATGTAACATTACATCAGACTGTACCTTGACCATTTCGATTTCGTCGAACATAAAATATTATCAGTGCTGCTGCACACACCCCAACAATCAGTACTGTGGTGACAATGCCAGTGCTGCTAGTCTCGCTGATTAGAGGTTGAGCAATACCTGGAGAGCAGGAGAAAAAAAGAGTTCAAGTGAATCAAACACACAAGGCAAGAAATGAGCTTGCCTCACAAGCACCAGCTAGGAAGAACTGGGCCTGGTGCTTCTGCAATGGAGCCCACAAAAGCTGATGATGAGAGAAGGAACTGGTGAATGAAGAACAAATGGGCTCTTAAGGAAGATACCAGTAACAGAAGAATGACTCTATCAATGCTGAAAGCTAATTCTTGACTCTCTACCACAACAGATATTTTTGAACATCCATCTCATTTGAAATAACCAAAACCAAGAGGTGCAAAACAGATTCAAAGGCCTCAAAGAAAAGTGGTTTTGACCATTTTTCAAAGACCTCAATGCACAGAAATTTAAACACATAAATATCTAGAAAGAATAACACTTGTCTAACTTGGAAGATAAATAATAGAGTCATCAAGCGCACATTCAAACTTTACTGAAGAAAAACCCCAAACCAAAAAAACTCCCAAACTATAAGAAAATGCAAAAAGTCACACCTCTACCAAGGACTGCCCCCAGAAAATGGTAAATAGAGTTTACTTGTCTCAAGTAGAGACAGACCATTTGTCCATAAGCTAAGGAAAATTACAGGGATTTCTACAGTGAAAGAAATTTGGATAGAAAAATAACTCTGTGCAACAGTTGTTCTCTCAGTCTGGAGGTAAATCCTCGTTTATTATTTACTGGTAAGTGGAATTGTTGCTTACCCATCACATACCGTTTTCCCTCAGCATCCCTGCATCTAGAGCTATATAGCTATGGTTACAGAAACCTATACCTACAGGTATGTATTGCCAGGCACAGGAACCTGCATGGGCTAGGGGAAAGTCTCTGAGTTTGGATGGTTACAGCCTGTGCAGGTCCAAGGTGTGAACAGTACATCTGCCCCGCTCCGTGTCAGACTCTGGTTGAGTCAAGCTGCCTGAGCAAGACGCTCGCAAAGCAAAGGGCAAACAAACACAAGAAGATACTAACCTGGATTTCCCTCACTGGTGGTGCTGACTGTTGTTTTTTGGGTTTGCGGTTCCTCACCTGGCATGTAGCACTCCAGGAAAGGGCTGGGCTTATTGGGGTTTGTCTCTGCTGCGCAGCAAACTTTAGTGATGTTACCGCTCCTATTCTCAGAGAAAGCTGAAAGATCAAGAGATACTTTAATACAGAACATTTATAAGATTTTCAATCAAGGCTTAAAATCTCAGAGACCCTGGAATGCCTCCCTTGTCCAGCCTGATGCCACTGTGCGTCAGGATCTAACTTATCTAACAATTATCTAACTTGTTTTAACAGGTGGTAAATGTAAAGCCCATTATATCAAAAACTCCTTCCTACCTACAGGTCCCACATGCAGCACATCCACTGATTACTCTCCCAAGGGATATAGGCTTCTATATCTACAGAAATTTCCAGTTATCACTGTGGATGTTTTAGTGGCACCCAAGCTTTACATAGTGGTAACATGTAGATATTTTGGAATGGTAACCATAAATCCAGGAGAGAAATGGTTTGCACTGATCAGAAATAAAAGGTTCAAGGAACTGTTAGGCTGAATAAAAGTAAGGTTGAGAACTGAGCCCCCAATATAAGAAGGACCTGTTGGAGCAAATGCAGGGGAGGCCATGGGGAGGATCAGAGGGCTGGATCCCCTCTGCTGTGAAGACAGGATGAGAGAGTTGGGGTTCAGCCTGGAGAAGAGAAGGCTCTGGGGACACCTCAGAGCCGCTTCCAGCATCTGAATGGAGCTCCAGGGGAGGGACATTTTAGCAGGGAGTGGAGCAATAGGACGAGGGGGAATGGTTTTAAACTGAAAGAGGAGAGATTTAGATTAAATATCAGGAAGAAATGCTTTATCGCGAGGGTGGTGAGACACTGACCCAGGTTGCCCAGAGAGGTGGAAGATGCCCCATCCCTGGAGGGGTTCTCGGCCAGGCTGGATGGGGCTTGGAGCAACCTGGTGTGGTGGGAGGTGTCCCTGCCCAGGGCAGGGGGGTTGGAACTAAATGATCTTTAAGATCCCTTCCAACTCAAACCGTTCTTTAATTCCATGAATTTTTTCTTGTTTTCTTCTGTCAGTAATAAGATTAGAAAGGATGGTCTAATTCAAACAAGAGAGGTGATGAAAGCCTTTTTTCAAAGAATCATCTACAGCCAGGAGGGCAAAGCCAAATATATATTCAGTCATATATTGATTAGTGAAACATCACTGACTTGGATGGAGTTCAACTAAGTTACTCTGGTGCAACCTGACTCACCATGAAGTTTTGCCTTCTTGGAGCCACTTGCTACATATACTAGCAAGCCTTTTTATCACTGAATTTGACAGTTGCATGAGAAAGCTGGAAGGATACCTCCTAGTTATTTACCGAGTTTTACAGAAGAGCAACACAGAATGGCTCTTTGAGCTAGACTTGGATTTCAGTGTGTACTGCCTGAAGTAGATGAGATTCATATATTGCAAACTAGCAGAGATTCTGACCATGAATCTTGCTGTTGCCAAAAAAAAGGGAGAGAGAGACAAAATAAGTATCTTTATAAATCAGGGTAACATTAATTTATCTGAATCTCTACTAGTCTAGTTCTAAGCTGTGTTTGACCTTGAGAATTTAATTTATTTTTGTGAATGACTTAATGACTTTTTGACAAACTAGTTTATATGCTTTCCCTATGTTCATAGCCAGGCTCCCAGCAGAGCATACCTCCATAATCCACAGGGCCACATGAGTCTCCTGTTCCCACATCGTTCTGCCAGAAGATGCCATAAATTCCTTCATAAGAAGTATTTTCTTGCCGAAAGCACATGCTGATGTGTGTTTCATTGCTCATCAACAACTCAATAATTTCATTCGAAAGACTCCCATTTTGTGTTTCACCAATTAATGCAAAGTCTTTGTAATTGCTGCGTTCACATATGCTGATATCACAGTCTTTACAGTGGTAAACTGTCACACTTGTTTTGCCAGAGGAAGATCCTTGTGTCCTCTCAGCAGGGTTGCCATTGGGCATGGCAATATCTACGTGAGAAAACAAAGAAAAATTATTTTCTACTACTTTTCTCCCAAGACTTTCAGCGCTAGCGAATGAGAAGAGTTTTAGTGGACAAACCCAGCCATGGCTTCGGAGACGTTTTCTGCCAATATAGTATTGGATCCAGCCCCTAAAAATAATTTTTGGGGTAGAAATACAACATAATTTTAACTAGGAAGCTGGCAGCTTGGGAAGTGAGTTGAAAGACATTTCCCTTGTTGACCTAAGAGGTTCTCTGCCCAGACAGGTTCAGATGAATCACCCATTCTTCTTTTTATCCCTTCCAAAACTCCTCGGTATAATCCTATGAGGCATATCTTCAGCAGACATTCCAATCCCAGGACAAATGAAGTTCACAGCTGAGTTGCCAGACTACCTACAGCTGGATCCAGTGGCCCACTGACTCAGTTCGATATTCCACCAGGCAACAGTTTTACAGGCAAGCCAAAACTCACCAGAAGCCTGGCTGAAACACTGGAGTACACTGGGTCTGGGTGCTGAGACCTGAGAAAGGGGTTTTATTCATTCAGACTGTCCTGGTAAAGAGCTGGTCCTTTGAGAAAGGACTCGCCTCATCTGATTTCAGACAGATCCAAAAAGTTGCCCTTCCCATTAGGTGGTTGCGACAGCTGAAATATATCAACCTTCACCTTCTTAATTCCTTTTCTCACCTTAGTGGTTTTCTGGGCTTAGTTTCAACTGGCCACTGAGCTTTCTAATTACAGTTTGAAAGTTTTTAGCTACTAACATGCAATGAAATCAAACAAGGTGACTCACTTGGATGGGGAGCTGCAACGGCCAAAAGCAGGAAACACAGTTGCCTGAAGTGGGGAGAGTCCATCACGCTGCCCTGCGTGCTGGGATCTAACAGTATTGGATGCTCTTCTAGATCCTCCACGATACCAGGGCAGGCTCACCAGGCTTGTTTCTCAATCATTTCCCTGTTTGAATATTAAATCAGGTGTATAACATCCATTATCTCATTATCTTTCTCCAGTACAAATTACAAACAACAACAACAAAAATACCAACACCCCAAAAAACTAACTTCCAGGCCAAGTGCTGTAAAGCTTCCTCTAGCTAAGGCAGCTGGAATACAGGCAAAGAAATGTTCATGCTGCTCAGCTGCTACTGCACTCCGCCTTCTGCAAATGCCAAACTCAGACACCTTTTCATCCCCTGGGGAGGTATGGAAGTCACAGCGGTGGAAGACACATGGTGTTTCTGCAGGGAAAGGGAAATCCCTTCTGAGCCTGCTGGGCAGGAGGCTCCATGTCCAGGTCCTCCCGGCTCCTCAAGGCAGCAGCCTTGTACAGATCTTTCACTCATACATGCAGCAAATAACGTTTGACTTGCTGTCACTTCCAAAATACACCAAAAATTAGACATGGAATATGTTTTGTGCTGAATGAGTGTTTTGCTTGACCTAAGATGAAATATTTATTATCAAATTGAATTTTATTTTTAATTTAAATGACATGATAGGAAACACTTGTTCAAATTAAATCAACAAACAAACAAAACCTCAGTACTTCCTTTCAAAAATTTATTGGATTCAGTCACAAATCCCTCCTCAATCATTTCAATGAAACTGTCATGAACTTACGAAATACGTTTTAGTAAAACACAAGTTTCATTTTCCAAAAGAGAAAGTAAAACAATCTGGAAAATTCACTTAACTTTCCTCACTAGCCTTGCTCTGGAAAACACAGACACACACCCACACCGGTGTGGTCTCCTTCCACTTGACACCACACAAGGGACCAATTCTTCCATTTGACACACAGGGCTCCTTTCTCACCCCTATGATCTTGCCAGCATTTCTTCTTGCTGCACCAGGTATTAACAACACTTAGAGCATCAAATAAGCACAGCATCTTTTCTCATCCTCTTTCCATACATCTAGAAATAGTTCCTGTCTGACTGATTTTGGGTGGATTGGTGGTGGTTTTTCCAAAAACAGATCACTTTTTCACACGTTACTGATTTTATCCTGTTTCCTGCTTTGCAAAGCAGCAGTTAACAGTGTTCCTCGTCCCCTGCCGGTGAGCACAGTGGCAAGGGACTATCATCAACCACTGAATCGTAGAATCATTTGGGTTGGAAAAGAATCTAAAGAACACCGAGTCCAACTATTAACCCAGCACAGCCAAGTCCACCAATAAACCATGTCCCGAAGTGCCACATCTACACATCTTTTAAATACCTCCAGAGTATTATACCTCCTTGTCCTCCTCTGAGCACATTTGCCAGCCTGATGCAGTCCTGACAGGCCAGCTGCAGCACATCTGGCTGAGTGATTTGCCTAGAGATTAAGGATAATAACTTTCTTCTCCAGTAGAATTCTGAATCTTCTGTCCTTGTTCCTTCTGTCTTCTCTTTTGTGGTCTTCTTGCCTCATCCTTGCTCCTCCTCTCATTTCCTTTCCTCTTCTCTCTGACATTCCTTCCTATACACACTCTTCTCTTCATTTTCAAAAGCCAGAACACTGTTCACCAAATCTCTGTCACTTCCCACTGGTCTGTCTTAAAATCCTCTTTTCTAGCAAGTGTCTGAGAGCTGTATTGGCCACTTCCTGTCATCTGTTTCAAACTGACTTTAACAGTAAAACACTCAAATCAAAAAATGAAACTCTCTTGGGAGATAATGTATTATTCATGATGGGTTTTTTTTGTCTGAGTGCCTTTGTTTTTAAGGCAATACTCTTCAGAGCTATTGAAATTGTTTACACAACTGGAACAATGCTCCTTCACCAAACACTGATCATTCCCACACAGCTGACAAGCGTTTCCGCAGGTCAGACCTGACCCCATGAACAAGCCAACCTGAGCTCACTGCAGAAGGAAGTGGATTTAGTCAGAAACAGAAAGTTGTAGTGCCCTAACAAGGTTTTTGGTTTGGTTTTTGGTTGTTTGTTTTTTTTTTTTTTATGAAGGGATCTATTTGAGTAAAGATCACTCCCGAACCTCTCCTGCTTTTTCATTTCCAGTAACTTCACAGCAAACACAACACAATAAACAACTCCAATGTTTACCAAGAGGAGAAACTCAGCCAGTCATTAACATAATAATACCATTTGTACCAGAGGAAAGGTCCCCTCTTAAAGTTATAAGCTAACACCACAGAATATTCTGGTTAAACACCTGCACTTTCCCACTCCAGTGCAAGTTAAACCAGCTCCCATTCTTTGCAGCGTGCGTCCCCAGGCTTACCCACCTCTGCCACCAGCACAACTCACCTGAGGCTGCCACTTCAGTGGGGACCCCTGTGGTGACAGCACAGGGCAGGGGTCTTCCAGAGTCCCAACCACAGGAGGTGGCCAAGTGCAGTGACAGCGCCAAGAGATCCAATGATGTTCTCCAACAGCACACACTGCATTTCTCTGCCCTTACTCTCATCCAGCCACACGCCCCAGGGGTCTACAGTTTTGTGAGCATTTTACTAAATGTCTTATATGGTCAGGCAGAAGTGTCTTGGTGGAATGATTTTCAGAAAACATTTCTTTGGAACCCTAAATATCCCACGGGGAGGACTTACGTTGCAAGAAAATAATACTGTAAGAAGGAAGCAACAAATCAAAAAACGAAGAAGTTCAGAAGATCCTACAGATTTTATTTTCCACTCTCAAGTTCCTTCCTGAAAAAGGAGTAGAATTTACAAAAAGGCTAATCTGAGTTGCACTTTCAGTGCTGGTTCCACCTTTGCTGACCTGCCACTCTCAACAAGTTCCTGCAACAACAACAACAACAAAAAAAAAAAAAAAAAAAAAAAAAAAACCC
>VXBW01006470.1:46650-127600 GCA_013400375.1 Thinocorus orbignyianus
CAAACAAACACAAAACAAGATCATGGGAAGAAAGAAAACAGAGGGAGCCTCTGAGTGTGTTTTGTTTCCACAGTTCCAATAAGCCAACACAGACAAGCAATCAGCAGGACGCTCTGCTTGAGCCAAAAAATCTGCAAAAGTTCTCATAATAAAGCACACGGCTTCCAAGCAATTTTCCACAGTAACTGTTGGAAAGCACTACTAGCATTTTATTTGCTGCTTGCAGCCCATTGAGGCAAGCAACATGGACTGTTTCACTGATTGAATTTCTTTTAAAGCCAGTATCCTTGCAGACTGACACTTTCTGTTTTTGTTCTCTGGTGTTTTTTTGTTCTGAACCCAGAGCCCACAGAGTCCCCACAGGTCCCTTTTGGAGCAGCAGCCAGAGGGAAAACAAGGCACAACCAGCTCCAGCTTGGGTTCCAGCTTCCCACTGGAAAGGAAGAGGACTGCAAAGATTTCTACTGCAACCCTCCTGGTAAATTATCCTTTATTTGTAAATATGACAGGATGGCAATTTTGGAAATGGGGATGTAAGAAAAACATGCCAAGGAGCTGGGAGAACTACAGAAAAAAGAGTTAATTGGATGTGGGAAAATCTATGCAGGATTTATAGAAAGATGAAAATGCTCTTAGCAAACATATTCTATTACTCCTGTGGTCACTTACATAAAAGTGCACCACTTAATGGAGCTGTTGGGTTTTCACATTCACACAAGCAATGTGGAAGCAGTGCAGAACTGCATGAAAGTTGCCAGTCAGGGCTGGGAAAAGCAGTTTTACTGATTTAGCAAGATCATGCACACGAGCAATACACAAAACACACAAATCAGTTCCCTTTTTGCGGCAAGCTGTTTCCGAATACCTACTTAAAAAGAGGAAACAAGAGCAAGAATTTGTAAGAGAAAATGCTGGCTATAAGACAGGAGCCCTTAAAGAAAAAAGCAGGGTGAGTACCTCAAAAGGTTTTTGCACCCAGGGAAGGCTTCATGCCTCTCTGCTTCCCTTCTCCATGCACCCGAGCAGTCTTCCCAGCTCCCGGGTCATTCAGCTCCTCTTCCACAGCCCTGCACAGAAGATGCAGGAGTCACTGGGATCCCAGAGGCTCTCCACCAGCGTCTCCCGCCCTTTAAAAGCAAATGAATTTTCATTTTCACTTTTGCTTGTGGTGACTGGAGCATGGGGAGGCAGTGTCCCTCAGAAGTGTAAGCAGGGCTAAGTCCACGCTGCTGCATGGGACTCTGCAGCTGGAAACCATGGGGGAAAAGCCACACAGCCCAGAAAACCTCCCGGGAACCTGCTTACAGGGTCCTGGGTAGCGAATCTGTCTCCCTACATACTGCAACAGTGATACTGGATTTCATTCTGCGTTCATGCTGCATTCAGTGATACTGAATGATCTGGATTTCAGATCCGCTCCTGGGTTTTCTACCAGTTGCCATGCAAGCAGAGCCTGCAGCACAGAGCTAAGCTCAGGTTATTCTCTGGCAGGGATAAGTATTGAAGGATACCCTGCCAAAACATGCGTATTTCAGCAGCGCTCCTGCTCTTCACCTGGATTTGTGCCCATCGGGTAACCAGGCAGGAGCAGTCGGGATCAGAGGGCTGGGCAGAGTGTTCACACACCACACACCCCCAAAAAGAAACCTCTCTGATTCATTCCCAGACTCTTTGCAACTCAGATAAGATAATGGTCATTGTCCTCGTCAAACCACTTGGCGATTAATGCTGCATTTATTCATTTTTCAATGGGTCACTTTTGCTCTTTAATGGAGGAAATGTTATTTATTAACTCTGACCATTGAATTTAGGCTTCAAGAACCCATTTAAGTTTTGTGGCTCAGTTCATCTCTGTGGGGAGTAACAGGGTTGGTTTCTTTGAACAGTGCCTTCCTTATTTCACCTCTCTTGTCCCCTTCCTCCATGTAAGGTCTATGCTGGCCCCACTTGTACAAGGTTTCTGGATGACAAGAGGCAAATTTAAATACTGACAGGCATTTAAATACGGCAAGTGAAGAGGTGTATGCATCCATTTCCAGGAGTGAAGCACAAGGTGACGCCACCACTCTCTCTGTAGGACCCAGGACTGCAATTTTTTTCATTACAGTCTGGCACCCTGGCTCTCTGCATAGCCTATTTAGCAGTGACTTCACAGCAGGCTGGTATTAAAAACAAATATTTGTGCCATTCACAACTACGAAAAGAAAACAGGATTTAAAAAAAGCCCCACTGTATGAAGCTAGCCTTAGCCATTTGTTGTTTTTCTTTCTGTTTGTGGGTTTTGTAAAGCTGGAAGCCATCTGTATGCTCAGCAGGGAACACCCTGTTCCAGTGAAAAGGAGGGTGAGGAAAGGGAACATTCTCTACACCCCCACTGCCTGTTTGGAGGCTGCAACTGGGAGCTCCTTGCCACCTGAAACTGTCTGGTATTCCTCACTGAAAAATAATAGCAGGAACGACATGGTGAGTAGGACTCAGGAGGCGACCATCTCCCTCCACTGGGCACTAGTGAGGCCCCACCTCAAGTGCTGCTTCCAGTTTTGGGCCCCTTACCACACAAAAGACATTGAGGTTCCAGGGCGGGTCTAGAGAAGGGCAAAGAAGCTGGTGAGGGGACTGGAGAATAAGTCTTATGAGGAGCGGCTGGAAATAAGATGTGCTAAAACACTTGTAAAACCTCCTGAGTACTTCTAACACCTGGCCATCAGCCTACTATTGCATATGCACCGATTTCTGTTCAAGGCAAAATTTTCAAGTTCCTTACACATTTTTGGCCTCAAAGCTCGACCAACTCAAAGAAAACTAACTGGATAGACGAAGGAGGGATAGCTGTGTTCTGTTTTACTGACGTTGCTACCATCAGGTACTTATACTGCAATAATCCTAGAAACTCTACCCCTGAAGGAAACTTTTGGCTGTCAAGATAGATAGCATCCAACATGAACTTTCTCCTACAGCCAAGGAATCTTCTACTTTGATCCACACTGACACCATAAAAACCCTTTCCTTTAATCCAGAATATTAACATTAACTTTAGCCAGAAGTTTACCCGGATACTCAACATGAGAAATGAACCAGAAAACATGAGATGAAAATCAAATACTACAAACACAGAGAAAACTAGGTCTTTTCTAAGGCATATGCATGACTATGAGCAGTGTTTTGGGCTTCTAGTCCTTTTTGCTTCAGAGAACTGTTATCTGGGGTTTTTTATATATCTTATTTCATGTTCCCAGAATTTGAGAGAGTAATAATAAGGCCCAGGGATCTATCCCAAGTATCAGCATTAACAGTTATTTTTCCATTATGTCATTGGTCTCATTTTGTTTTGCAACTGGTTTCGGTTTCCAAATCCTATAAACTCCCCACTTCTATGTTTGTGAGGGAATTCTCTGCTAGAAATAGCACGTGAAGTAATTTATGGCTGAAACATGATTGTTTATGACAATCATTGTAGTGTCGTAAAGGTAATCTTTATTGCTAAGTAATTCACCAGTCAGGCATCAAGTACAGCTGTGAGCACAACGAAAGGTAAAATTTGTTCCAGCAAAGCTGTCTTACAAAATTGAGTATACACAGTAAGCTTTATTTAGAAGAACTGTAAGGGATGCTACTATGAAAAACAACAATCTCTTACCTCTTGGCACTGGTGATTTAATGCAAGAGAAACCAATGAAACTATCCAAAATATTGCTAGCAGAAAGAGCTTTTGTAAGTTATTCTGAGAACTACATTGTGAGCTTCAGACAGCTATTCATTTTAGTTAAGATGCTGAGCCTTTAAAACCTTTATTATAAGGCCAGAATTCATCCTTGATGCGAGTCCACTGCTTTGAAAAGGAATATAGAATCATAGAATGATTTGGGTTGGAAGGGACCTTAAAGACCATCTAGTTCCAACCCCCCTGCCCTGGGCAGGGACACCTCCCAGTAGACCAGGTTGCTCCAAGCCCCATCCAGTGCTTGAATCTTCACCAAGCAGACAAGTGAGCAAAGATTCACTGGGTGCATTTCCCTGAGGTTTCAATTTCACTGTATCAGCAATTTTCACCCCTCAAGTTGTGGTCAAGTGTGTGGGTAAAGTCAATGGATGGATGGATGAGTGCGTCCATGGATAAACAAGTACATGGAAGGATGGATGGATGGATGTGAGGCCACTGAACAATTAACTATGATAGAAAACAGTGTTTAATTACAAAAATAAGCAGTAGACAGAGCAATAGGAGATAGATTAGGAGGGAGGGAGTGCCAACTTCACCTGTCTCCAACAGCCTAAAGTAACCTAAACCTAATTACCATGGTAAAAATCACATGCCTAGGAGGAGATCTTATATGCTAATGTTAGACCACCTTTGTATAATGAGCTGGAATGAATTAGCACATGTGCTGTAGTTCATAGTTACCTAACATCTTGAACAACAGCTAATTTATCAATGAACTTTTTTTTCTGACGTATAAACGTATAAAATTTGATTGTTCCTTGTACAATCTTGCTAGCTTTGCAAATCTTGCACCCTGTTCTGCACAGAACTGAATAAAGTTCCAAGTGTGGATTCCCGACCCTGTGCGAGGTAACTGGCTGCTGCACACTGAGCTTGAACCCAGTTAAGGGACAACACAATTCCATATCCCAGAGATGCCACACTGCTTGGTGCTTCTGCAGCATCCATACCTGGGCATCCCCTTGTGCTCAGCCCCCCGCAGACACCCCAAGAGGCAGCCCTTACCTCAAGGGAGCTGCCTTGAAACAAAACGCAGACCAGGAGCAAGAATGAGGACAGATTATTTTCTTAATCCCACAGATAGATGGGCTGTAGCCATAATTTTGGTTCTTCATTTCTTTGACTCCAAGGCCATGGTCAGTAACAGAGATGCACGCTGCAACCAGAGGAGTGAACCTCCTCTACCAGAGGAGCTGCTCTACTCTTCCCTACTGCGTGGGGTAGCACAGCACTCTATGCCAGTTATGGCTCTGGATCCCATGTAAATAATCAGCCTCGTTAGTTCCCAGGCTAGCCAGGGCTGGTGGGCCACAGAGGGAAGCTGCATACCAGCTGAGCAGGACCCCGCTGCCAGGACACAAGCATTTCACCAGCTTTATGACTTTTGATGCAAGATGCTAGGAATAAACATGGAAATGGTGTGATATCTCCTGCTCCAGAAGACTGCAGGGCACTGGATGAGCCAGCAGGGCTTCATCTTCATACCATCAAACTGCCTTCCACGAAATTCCTTAACACCAGCTGCTTGTTTCCATGGTTTGAATTAACTGCAGAATGGTGCAATCACCTTTTTGGTCTACCCTAGCAGCTTCTGTTATGAATGTTTTTGTTAAGAAAAGAGATGGAAGAGTTATTTTGAGGTCTGCATAAAAGCTGCTCTCCCTATGCGCAAGCTCCCACGCTGATCATGCTTCTGCTTTGTTTCACTGCCAACCTGCCTGGAGCTGCAGGCACTGGCTGAACCAGACTGAAGCAGGGATCTTGCCACGTCTGGGGAGGCAGCAGGTCAGAATAAAGCAGCTCTTCCACAGCTGTGTCTTGCTTGTACCAACGAATACCACTGTTTGGAAGATTCCTGGATGGCGTGCAAACAAGCTTTTCTCTTGCAGGAAATAAATATGAATGACGCCAGTGTTTGTGGCAATGCCCCAAAGTCTCTGCAGCCAACTTCCTCTAACAGGCAGGTCGTTTCCTCGAACAGCGCTGAGCTCTCCAAGTGTGCCAGACAGCAACCACATCTGCTGTTGTGAATCTTCAACCTAGGGGTGGTTTTTCTGGCTTCTCAGGAGAAAGGCCATCCTTTTCCAAGCATCCATGTGCCCTGAGCGTCCCAGGGCTCCAGTTTTGATTGGGGACATAACTACTGATACCCAATAGCATCTCAGAGATCAGAATAACAGGGAGCAGAGATCCGAAACATTTCCAGCTTTGTAGACACACTCAGACCCAACATCACTATAGACAAAGAAGTTTGGCCTCAGCAAAAAAACAAACTACAACAGGATCCCGTCTTCTGTGAAAGGAAACTGAAAGAACTTTACAGAATTATTCTTGTTTATTACCAAAGCTAGATATTACCATTTTCCCTTTCATAATAGAGACCAAAGACTGTAAAAGAGAAACTACAATAAAAAGCAGGATTTAGTCCATAGTTACTTTGATTTTTCCCTAGCTGTGGGACCCTAACAATTCTTTTTGCTTCACTGCTAAACAGGACATTTTCTACTGAAAAATCACATCTGAGACCATCAGCCAAAGCACACAAGTTGTTTTTCCTTCAGTACAGAATTTTAGATACACTAAAAAGGATAGCTTTTCACAAAGAAGAGAAAATAGACGGAAGGAACATTATTGTTCCTGAAGCAGGAGTTGACACGCTTCTCCAGCCTTATCTGCCTGGTTATAAGATCAAAGATAGTATTTGGTGATAACTTAAGTTCAGGCTTGACCTTTTGGAGCACAGATCCGTGACTGTCATGAAAATAGAACTGGAATGATAACAGAGGCAAGGTTTTAAAAAAAAGATCTCACAATATTAAGACTCGCTGATAAAGCTCCAGCAACAAGCCCTTCCCATGGGGCAAAGGTCCCCGTGGCCATTACAAGCACCCATTGCTACTTTCAGGAAAGAGGTTTCTAAGTTTCTGAAGGCAGCACTGGGCAGTGTGTGGGCACACCTTGGATCCCCACCCTGCAAAGGCGAAAACGGCCCGAAGAGGAAGGCTGTGTCCAAGTTAATAAATAAGGTACCATCCCCTGATCATCCGTGGCCCATTCATCAGTTTGTTTTCAGACTCTGAACAAACCAGCTCATTCCCTCTGAGGCAAAATGGTGTTAATAAATGGGCTCCCTCCTCATGTCTCCCTTCCTTTAACTATGGAGTGATCTCTGAGGTTTATCTTCCCACCATACAGCAAATACGACCACCTTGTTAGCAGTTACAGCAAGCTGTTCATGGTTTCTGTGTGCCACACCTGTCTGCTTTCCGCATTTACCGTTGGGGCCTGGCACAAACACAGGAGAAGATCTCAGCTTCCCAGCAGGCAGCAGCCGCGGCTCTGAGACACAGGTGTGTTTGGCAAAGCCTCACACATAACCAGGAATGGTGCCTGGATCCACCAACATGTGCATAAATGGGGAAACCTAAACATCTGTAGTCACATCCTGCCTCCTAGGCTTCTCTTAATGACTCCAGGCATGGAGTCTATGATTCTCTGGTCTATTTATTGTATTCTGAACTGCATAGGTGGCGTTTAAATTTAGTACACATGTTGTTCTCTTTGCTTTAAAACTGCCCCACAGCACACAGCCAAGTTGAATCCCAGCTAACTAACACAAGCAGGCATCTAAATACAAGTGTTAGTGCTGCCATGAGCTACACCAGCTCATGGGAACTGCTGACATGGTGATGGCATACAAACCAGCTGAGACATCATTTTTCATTCTCTGGGGAAGTTGGACTTGTGGATTTATGGACCATAACTGAAAGCACACAGGTAAGAACTCCCATTAAGGAATGAGTAAATTATTTCAGTTTCCCAAACAGAGGCTTTTACAGTGTAAGGACCACAGGAGGAAGCAGCTCCTGGTGACCAATACTCCGAATTCTGGGTTTGTTTTGGGTGTTTTTTTGTTGTTTGGTTGGGTTTTTTTGTTTGGTTGGTTTTTTTTTAAGCAACATCGTCCAATATCCACAGGGGTCTGGATCTCACCAACAGATTTAGAGGTCTGAGACAGTAGGGGTGCAATCCTTTCAACCCCAGTACAAGAGTATTCATTCACCTTCTGCCAGCTAAAAAAAATCACTGCTTGTCTGCACTTTAGCCTGCCCTGCCAAAGGCCAAACAAATATAGCACTGCCTGAAGCAGCAGGACAGAATTCCCCTTTCACAAGAGGAAAAGCTCATGCAGAGCAAAATCAGCTTTTTGCTGTTGTCAGGCTTTCCCCATCTGTTTTCCAGCAGACAAAAAGCACATCTGGGAGGGTGACCTTTGGCAGCAACCCTGCTCCACTCCCAGCTTCACAACATCAGCCCCAGCCCCAGGCTTTAGTTTTGCTTTCTTCAGTCAAAACAGAGGGTGGAAATAATTTGCTATGAATTCCTTTGGGAACATTTATTGGACAGTGGGAGTTGATGGCTGGGAAAATTTATAGGCTCAAAACACTAACATATTTCCATAAGCAAATATAGACTATGTGACAAGCCTGAAAGCTTAAAAGCCAAGACAACTGAACAACACATCCCAGCTCCTGGGGGGTCACACAAGACAATCTGGAGCAACTTACCCTTCCTGTGTTCCAGTTTACCCTCTGAAAAAATGCAGGCACCTCTGGGTTTCAGAGGGGAGACTGAGAAAGTTGCCCCTAAGACAGTTACCAAGTGCCACAACTTGCTCCTAGGTCTGTGTGCTTGGCTCAGCCACCTTCTTTCTAGAAACCACGCAACTTGTTCACGTTTATGTCTGCAGTTACAGAATACAGGTTCTGTAGCTTTGGACATCTTTGTCTCAAAGCCCAAATGATGGAGTTGTAAAACAAGTCTACTTACACAAACAGTTGTATTTGCTCTAAAATAAGGAGCACAGCTGAATATTTAAAAGGCAATGACCTAGATGACACATTCCTTGGCATCTCGGAGAAGCTCATGGGCCTTCTGAAAAGTTTAACTGTAGATATTGCACAACAAATAACAAAATCCAAAAGCTGACAAACATTGCAGGCAAAATCTTTCCCAGATACATCTGGTACAAACTATACAGATTTCCTCCTTATAGAGCAAAACCAGAGAAACCCTACCCCCCAAAAAAACAAACAAACAAAAAAAAAAAACCAAACCAAGATTAACTCTCCACAAGAGCCTAGGGTGTCTAGGTACAGTGCCTGACATTCACAGAAACAGCCTGTAAAGAGATTAAAAACCAGACCAACACTCAGTTATTGAGTTTGACCCAGCGATAGGAACAGAATCGGTCCTTAGCTGGCCTGACACAGAACAGGACTGGGATTTCACAGGAAAGGCTCCTATGCCAGTCCCAGCACCAACCACTTGATGGCCATCCTGCTTCACCAAAGAGCAGTGCTGAGACAACGGGGACAGGGCGAGCTCCAGGCCTGGGGCTGCCAGGGACTCCTGAGCTCCCAAGCAGGGAGCAGAAAGACCCTCAAACTCCCCGGAACAAGTATCAGCCTCTCCCGGGGCCCCCCAGCTTCTCTTTGTGCCCACCACACACGCCTCGCTCTTGGAGATCCGCTACAGAACTGGGAGCAGAAGCGAGGAAAGAAAACCTTGAGGAACAACCCCAAACAGAGCACAGGGTCCTGCCCCAGCTCCTGGCCCGCAGTCCTGCCTTGATAAAGCTCGTACGAGCCCCACAGACATCCCAAGCAAGGAAGTAACCTCACAGCTCTTGCCCACATTACTGTGAACATCAGGTTTGTTCTGGAGACTACATCAGAAATGGAGAAGTGACAGGTCTGCAAAGGCAGGTCATCAGGTCCAAATTCTGCTTTGCCCTTGCCCAAAGACCACTGTAGTGGCAAACACCCCCATGATCCCCTCAAATGGCCACAGACACCCCAAGATATTTTCACAGAATCACAGAATGTTTAGATTTGGAAGGGACCTTCAAGATCATCCAGTTCCAAACCCCCTGCCCTGGGCAGGGACACCTCCTACCAGAGCAGGTTGCTCCAAGCCCCATCCAGCCTGGCCTTGAACCCCTCCAGGGATGGGGCAGCCACAGCTTCTCTGGGAACCTGTTCCAGTGCCTCGTCACCCTTACAGTAAAGACTTTCTTCCTAATATCTAATCTAAATCAGTTTTCAAAGTCAGTGTGTTTACAAGAACCACCCAAGCTCCACGTCCCTGCTTTGAACAGGTAGATAACATGGCAAGGAGAGGAACTTCTTAAATCAGCAATTAAAATTCTTGATATTTCCCATTTTTCCTGGCATTGCTTCCCTCTGGGACCATTCCTGTGGCTGTGATTCTGAGGAGGCAAATACAATGAGGACAGCCTGCTTTAAGGCTATAAGACAGTGGCACTGGAAACATGGGAGCACTAAACACCAACCAGTCTGGATGCTCTGGTTCAGGCTCCTTTGATCTCCAGCATGAAGCAGCCTATCGTACTCCCTCAGGAGCATCCACCAGTGTTTGTATGAGAAGTGGCACCTGGTGTCGACTGTAATAACTGATCTCACCCAGGCTGAAAGGATATTTCAAATATTAGGTGCTGAGCTAGCAACTCCTGCAGCTGAGTTGAAAGAACAGTCCCAGCTGACAGGGTTTTACACAGGCACGTCCCCCCTCTCTGTTTTGCAGACACCCTGTAAATGATTTATCTACTTCATTATTTTTCAACTCAAACCATAATTGCTTTGTATGGATTTAGGAAAGATGTTAATAGTAGGAGAAGGAGCAATAGTAATTTTCCCTGTAAGTGCTCCCTCATCTCTGGGTTCAGACCCTCAAATGTGCGTGCCATGGCTTTTCTGAGCCCTGAATTATTGCATGGCTCTGCTGAGGCACCAAGCCCTTGTTTTCCCTGTGCTTGCAGTCACATGAATCAGAGAAGCGAGGCTTTCTTCTTGCTAACTATCTCCCCAGGGAGAACAGCAACAGGGTGGCTGTGAAAACGAGCAGATTCCTCTTTTCTACTCTGCTTTTCCCCCGCTAGCCCAAGGCCTCAGCCTTAAATGGAATTTTAGCATGGCCAAATATAATGCAAATGCATTCAAGAACTGAAACCAGTGAAACAACTAGCTCATCTTTGGTGTAGTTCTTTAGAAAGGCAATTTGCCATTCTTCCCCATCTAAGCGAGGAGTGTGGTGCAAAACCCTAAAAGGCTTCTCCTCCCTCTGGTGGGAGCTGCCCAGACAGGGAAAATCCCCAGCCTGCAGGGAAAATCCTCAGCCTGCAGGGACCGGCGGGGCTTGGCACTGAAGAACCCCTGAATCCTGCAGCAGCCTTCAGTCAGATGCAACTTGATGGGATTTTCTGGACTGCTAATCACCAGGAGGTAATTAAAAACCTGAGCAGCATGCTGAGCACTGCAGCACATTAGAGATCTTACACTCCCGAGAGCTCCTCTAATGGAAACAGTTCTTCCCCTTGCTTTGAGTGTGCAGCACCCAGAGAGGAGGCGTCTGCTGGTGGGTAAACCAGAGGGCATACAGGGTGCTGAAGTATCAAGGTGGAACACTCACTCTATGAAAAACATCCACAGTTTATGAAAATAAAGATATTTTTAAGCCGTGAATTTTGGAAGGGACGGTTCTCATTCTTGCAAGCATAGACTGTCTCAATAAAAGGAAAAATAAGGAAAAATTGAGTTTTGCTGCACAGTTTGAGTTTATTAGCTACTCACTATATGGTTTGTGGTTTCCAAGATTCTCATGGCTTCTTGAATCTTTTTTCATGCTTCTCAGGAACCAGCTACAGTGTTTAATAGAGCCCAGCTGCACTTTCACCCTGATGCATGCAGTGGGGTGAAACTACTTCATTTAAAAAAAAAAAAAAAAAAAAAAAGAAAAGGAAAAAAAAAAAGCAGCCAGTAGCTCATCTCAACATTCTTGTTGGTGAGTTTGCCAAAGTACCAGTTTTTGCTCAGGAAGCCCACCAAACAGATGACAGTGCATGCAGAGAGATGGCATTTTACAGGTATCTTTAAATGAGATGCCATCATACACCATCTTCCAGGAGTTTGGCATTATGCCTACCTGGTTTGGCCTCTTCCCAGAAGCCTTTCCCAAGTGATTCACTCTCTCAAAATGCTCTGCTCAAGAAGTCTCAATCACAGCAAGTCCCACATGGCCTCAAATGAAGGATTATCTCTCATTTCATCTCGCTACAGGGCCTTCTTAGTGGGATCCTGGTGACAGCCAGGGACACTACACGGTACTGCAATACATGTATTGCCAAGCCATAAACCACAATAATTGTTACATGTATGACTCGAGCCAGGCAAAATTACCACATAATTCCAAAGCGGATGCTCAGTCCAGGGACCATGACCATTTCGGTCCCAGTTGGGCATACCAAAGTCCTAGCTACACAATGAATTGCTGCCTCACCCCAAAACTGTGCTGCCTTGGAGATGGAAAGGTGATAAGAAAGATGCTGGATCAGTGTTAAAAGGCAGAATTGTGGTGACCAGCATGAAGAGGGGAGAAGGGCTGCAAGCTCTGTTAGATGCTGGAGAACATGTCTCCCCTGGAAAGGCACCATCCAAGCAGCTTCATCTGCTGAAGACTTTCTGCAACACAATCCCGAAACCACAGTACTTCATCTCATGGCTGTCTGCTGCACAACCCAAATTTCCCCAAAGCTCCGGCCTACTGGGCTGCAAGCAAGCTCTTCAGGAATTCTAGATACGTCTCTTTTACTTAGCTTTCATTTTTATCCCAGTGTCAATACAGCAAAACCTCAGCAGCACGAATTTGTCAGGCTTCTTCCAGTACCCTCAGTGTTTGTTTAAAGCACCTCATCTAGCAGATGGATAAGTACAAGGAGCTGACAGCAGTCACAGAGCACACAGGCAACGAAAACCACTCTTGCTTCATGTTGTACAGCGAGTATGAGAAGGCCAAGGAGGGAACTAGGTCATTTTATCCACATTTAACCACTGGCTACAGCAGAGGTTCACAGTCATGCAATCACTCCTTTGGCAGCTCAGGAGATAGGAGGAATATTTCCACAGGAAACAGCAACTTTAAAGGAGTAGCATACTTCCACATCAACGGGCTTCAGGGAAGAGCTTCCACCTCTGCTGAACACCACCCACCACCCCGCTTCCCCAAGGGCTCTGCTCTCCAGAAAGGGCAATGGAGGCATCTGGCTTACCTCTGTCTCCAACATCCTCCTTGCAAAGGAAAGGTCAAAGAAGCCTTCCAGATCCTTGGGGTACAGAGTTTGTCTCATGCTTCATAGTCCCCTTGTCCCCACCCAGTGACCTGTGGAGATGCTGGTAGACCAGGTGGGTGAGAGAGACTACAACTTTGACCATGCAGAAAACCACAGAACTACCTCCAAACACCAAAACCATGGAACTACTTCCAAACACCATGGTCCTAAAATGCAGAAAGCTTGCCTGGTATGGCAGTTTTGAGTTTTCTTGAAACCAGCAGGCTTTTGGCTTGGTAGATCATCACTCATCATGGTTCAGGAGGAATACACCCATGAGCCTACACTCCACTTACTGACACTTGTGAAACCACAGCCCATGACAGTTTGGGTTTCAGTCCACATCACCCCAGTGCTCAAATACCCCGAGTCTTCCTCCAGCTCCACAGCTCACTCCTGGGCCAAGATTTCTTCCCAATGAGCAAGTCCCCCACAAACAGTAAGTCAACAACAGAGCCAAAAACGCTGCCAATGTACGTCCATCCCCATGCGCTTTGGTCACCGACTGTAGTGGTGAAACCTCTCCCACCAAGCAACAGCACTGCTTGCACAGTTAAGCGCCATCAAAAGCTATGAAATCAAAAATGTTTTGGCATCCCCTGGACCTATTATATCCAAAAGAAACAAGGTTCTCTTTGCTTTCCAGGGAAAACAGGAGGTGAAATTAGAAGCGGCTGTTAGAGGAAACATGAATTGCACTGTTCTCACCAGCTTTGGTTTTATCTGCACCTCCCCAGCCTGGGGAGTCATGCTTTGAACCGGAGAATTCCCTTTTTGGTGGTTAGATTATTGCTGGGGACAAAAAAAACTGTTTTGTTTGTGCATTTGTTTTGTTGTGCTTTCTAAATGTTTTCCCACTGGCTTCAAAGGTAAACAGCTCCCAAGCCAGGCTGAATGGGATTCTGTATTTGCTGCTTTGGTTTTTAAAAAGTTTGAGCTATTTTCCTCACTTCCCCTGTTTTGCTCAAAGACTGACATTTTGGCAGTCGCAGGTACAAAACCCACAGCCTGAGTGAGAGCAGGGACGTAACATAAAACTAACGCTCGTCTCAATAAAACAGCTGTCTGGCTCAGCCAGGGAAAATGCCACTCATTTCTGCGGTAGCACTGCTGGCGGTGGGGACCCCGGAGCCTTTCCAGCAAAGCTTGCTGTGAGCATCTCCAGCTCACCACAGAGTTGGCCCTGACTGCAAGGATCCTGGCTGCGGGCTTCAGAGAGATTTCTTGACCTTGATAACCTCCCCCAGCATTTATTGCAGCCTCTGCTCCCTTTCATCAGCAAAATACGGGACTAACGTGTTTGTTCACAGTTGTAACTTCCGACCTCATTATGAGGATAGCGTGTGTTAAGCTGCTATGAAATGAGGTCCCTGAAGACTATGCTTAAAACCACAGTACTGATGGCAAAATCAGGACTCAATAGTCGGGGTGACTATTAAGCAGGTATTCTTTATTGCAGCTCCTCCAAACGCGTGCGCCAGGTAAAGTTAGTTTAACAACATATATGCATGTCAAACATACATATTCATGCTATTTTGGGGAACTAATTAACGTATTCATTATTCTCCCAGAATAATGGGAGAATACCCTACCACTCTCTCGGAACCTCGCCTTGTTCTTCAGAGATAAGTTCCTTCTCCAAGATGACATTGTGCTGGTCTCTATATTTGCTACACACATACGTCTCTAGAAACAGGTGTCTTCCCATACCCCTGCAGCGGGGTGGGCCCCTGTTTGTGGTCAGCCAAGTTAGAAAAAAAAAACAAAAACTCAGAATATTTGTTAATTCATTTTCATGCTAAGAGTGGCCTAGATATGTCAAGCAAACCTTNCTCCCAGAATAATGGGAGAATACCCTACCACTCTCTCGGAACCTCGCCTTGTTCTTCAGAGATAAGTTCCTTCTCCAAGATGACATTGTGCTGGTCTCTATATTTGCTACACACATACGTCTCTAGAAACAGGTGTCTTCCCATACCCCTGCAGCGGGGTGGGCCCCTGTTTGTGGTCAGCCAAGTTAGAAAAAAAAAACAAAAACTCAGAATATTTGTTAATTCATTTTCATGCTAAGAGTGGCCTAGATATGTCAAGCAAACCTTCAAGCCATACTTCAGACTTATTCTTTAACTCAATCCCCCCTTTTCTTTATGCTTTTGCAAATTTTTTTTGCACAATCGTATTCACAGTCCATAACACATGTACTTGTTGAGCAACAGTCTGTACTTTCCACCACAGCCAAAGACTGAGAATAGTCAGCAGCAGGGCTACAAGGATCAACACCAGTACAGGTTGCAGTAAGAAGTTGAAAAACTGTGCAGCTGTTGGAGATTTTAGTGAAATACTTAGAAAAACATCCCACCAATGGTGTTCATCCATTTTCTCGATTGTTGTGATGATCATAGAATCATCCAGGCTGGAAGGGACCTCCAAAGGTCATCTAGTCCCACCCCCCTGCAGTCGCAGGGAGNGGATGGGGCTTGGAGCAACCTGCTGTGGTGGGAGGTGTCCCTGCCCAGGGCAGGGGGGTTGGAACTGGATGATCTTGAAGTTTCCTTCCAACTCTAACCATTCTATGTCTGCAAATACCTGCCCTACTGGTTGCAGCACACCAGTGAAAAAACCATGCTTTTCTATTACGTCAAAGCAGGACAAGGTCAACACTACAAGGCGGGACCTGCCAAGGCCCATCAGGGGAGACCAGGGCAATGCTGCTCTGAGACTCAAAGCCGTTAATGACATTTGGCTAACAGACAAGCTCAGTGGCAAGCAGACCCACAGTGCCTGGAGCAGAATGGCAAGCCTGACTACGGCTTGTTCCTCAGACACCTCACCACAGCCCCAACTTCTTCCACAGCAACTGGGTAAAAGCAAGACACACAACTGCATGTTGTGAATGGTGCAGAAGACGAAGAAGAGTTGTACAGGCCCCACCAGTAGGCAGAGGAAACCAGGAGAAATTAGTCTAGAAACTGGCACTGCGATTATGCTCAGTTTGATTTACAAATTTCATTATAGGGTTCTTTCCGCTTCATACAGGTTTACGTCCTTCAGCAAAGAGGCTTGACTCAAAACATTTGCTTTGCTGTACCGTCGCTCCTCCCACCACTAGACAAAATTAACTGCCTTCATTTCCTTGCTCTGAAAGCACCAAATGCTTCTCCCCACATCACCTCAGAAACCAGAGGTCTGATTACTCTTCAGTCCCACTGCCACAAAAAATAATGACACAATGGCCAGAGAGCAAAGCTGGCAATGCTGGAAG
Source organism: Thinocorus orbignyianus (assembly GCA_013400375.1). Lineage (NCBI taxonomy): Eukaryota > Metazoa > Chordata > Aves > Ciconiiformes > Thinocoridae > Thinocorus > Thinocorus orbignyianus. The sequence goes on from VXBW01006470.1 coordinate 62,821, forward strand.
CAGCACAGACAGGAGATGCCACATTAACCCTGCCATCACCCCAAGATGCAGGGGAAGCACCTGCATTTGCAGTTCTTTGTAGTGTAGCATCTCCATGTCTGTACTGAATTACGCAAAAGGAAAAAAATAACAATTTGGCACGGAAGTCACAAGAGATCAAAATTGCTGCCTTGCATTATGGCTTTGTAAATATTAATCTGCAAGTCTTCTGCAAGAAACAAGGTAATTACTACCTCAAATTACTACCTTTATCAGATCGCTTTAAAAAAAGAAAAATCAAAACTTCAGTCAGAAGTTCTGCAGGCAGAACAACACCACTCACTTCCCAGAACCTGTTCCCATTTTCTTGGTGTAAGTTTGACCATGTCCAGTCACAGGGGTAAGACTTCTTCCAGCAGACTTCCCTTCTCTTGGCCCCCAGAGACAGCCATTGTCTTTCTTTGGTCACATTATCCTTTCTGTGCCATGTCCGAGCTCAAACCAGTCCCTAAGCTTTCATGGCTGTAACCATGTAAAAGAGCAATGGGCCAGCTCAGTTGATCCACCAGCAGGGACACAAACAACGTGGAGGACCTAAATGCAGGTGACAGCTGTCCCAAAGTTACACAAATCAAAGTCACAGCCGGTGAAGAGGTGGCTGCAGCTGACAACAGCTCTGAACACATCTGGCTTGTGACAGGCAATTGTTTATCAGCAGCATGTTTCCTCAGGACCAAAGCCTCAGCTTTGGAAGAAACAGGTTAATCTATGGAGACCAACTCCTTTTCTTAACCATAAAATGTTTGCAAGATTTGTTTCATCCAGCATTCAGAGGCTAGGGAGAAAGAGAGATGAAGAATTGGGTAGTGAGTTATCAAAAGCACAAATGATACGGCACAGCACAACACCTCCAGGAGGGGCAGGAATACAAAATAAATTCTTTAAAGCAGATTACAATGAGCAGGAAGGACATTCAGGAAATCAGGATAAAATGGGATGGCCTGCTCAAAGGACAGAGTTGTGAATCCAGAAGTATAACACATCCCCTGCTCTCAAGATGGAGTACTTTCTGGCTGACCATCAGGGTTTCTATGAAAGACAAGAACTTATTTGATCTCTCCCCAAAACTTAAGCAGCTGCCCAGGCTGACGACTCAAACATGAGTCACCATGGGCATGAAACCACCAAAGGATTTTACATGCATAGAAACACCAAGCTATACACGTCTTCTCAGAAATATCTGTAATAGAGAAGGAACATTTCAAGAACCTTAAATATTGAGCGGTTCTTGAAAGCATTTCAAGCATCTTTACCTCGTCTAGCAAAGTACAGTGGTCCCCATGATAAATACAACTTACTTTTACATTGAAACTATTATAATAAATTGCATTCACTTGCATCATGGTCATTAACTGATGCAGATAAGGATTAGTGTACTTTACAATAGAAGATCCAGAAGTCTTGCAAATATTTTCGTGCTTTTATTCCCCAGCAGACTTCTCCTTCAGGCATATAGAAATTCTTCAGTAGTTCCCAGAATCTGAAAACCATCCTTACACCACCTGCTTGTGTGAACACTTGTTTTACAGTATCACTGCTGAATGGCTTTCTCCTTGCTGGTGCACACACTCCTTCTTGCAAGTTAATTCACTCTGGAATACTAATGCTGTGACTCAGCAGGATGTCAAGTCACCAGTGATGCCAGACCTGTCCCCACAGCCCAGAGCATCATTAACACAGCAGCAGGAGCGAATGCACCCATCTGACAGCTGCTGCACAAGAAATGGGGCCAAATACGCCTCCATCCGGGTGACCCTCTGAGATGAGCCATCATGCTGCTGCAGTACCTGAGAAACCAAAGGGAAACAGGGAGTCAGGTTTGAGGAACAACTCCACGCAGGGGAAAGATCTAATTGCTCTGCAGAGAGCAAGGAGAGGACAGATCTATTTGTAGCATTACTAGTTTCTAAGAAGAGACACCCGATTTCCAGTTCCTATCACTGTTACTGACTCCACATTGCAGAGAGTGCTTCCCCCTGCTTTCTGCTCTTGGTGCTGACCCTCTTGGGTCCACATGGGAGATATGGTTGTTAAGAGTCCCAAGATTCCTGCCAGCAGAGGACTCCAGGTCTATCCATATCATGGAGGAGTCATCCAAGTACAGCCCAGAGGGGATGCTACCACGCCCTGAGACAGGGAGATGACTCAGATCCTGGCAGAGACTCAATTCCTTTCTCCAAGAACTGGCAGATACAAGAAGAGCCTCAAACAGCCTCTTCATACAATCCGGACTTCTTGTTTTAAAAAAATTTAGCAGCCCTCAGGAAGATTCACAGCTCACCTGGGTTGCTGCAGCCTTTGGCTGAAAGGTCTTGTCCTTTCGTTACAGGGTCATCTGCAGTAAGAACATTCCAGTCTGCTCCTCCTTCCCTCCTGGGATGAGCAGCACTGCTGTGGGGATTTCTCCTCAGCTCGGGGAAGACTCCAAGTCTTCTGTACTCAGAAAGGTCCTGCATATGATCAGTCAACAGCCAAGGACTTGTGCCAGGGAGAAGAAATCTAAGTAGTCCCCATCTTTCCTGGGAAAGGGAAATGCAAACCTGTAAAGATTACTAACTGAGCAGACTGGATTTCTTCCTGCTGGGAAGGCCACCACTTGACTTTTCACTGGATTTTACTTTTTGCTCTAATTTTCATATGGGATCTCACAATTTAAACTCCTTTATAGCACCCACCCTGCTCCAGGTTAGCTGTCAGACGAGGCAGCCATCTCTCAATCAATGCCCTGCACACAGAAGTCATTAACCATATGGGTCAAAGAGTTGGGAACAGAACTTCTAGAGAGTATATATGTGGGAACAGCTAAATCAGGGTTGAGGCACAAATCATCACTCCAGAACCAGGGCAATCTTCTTCCCTGGAAGACACAAGCCCCATCATTGCCCACAGTATGCTCAGCTGCCTGAGCCACATACATCTGCCTTGAGGCTTTTAAAACATACTGCTTGCTGGTTTCCCCAGTGAGGCACTAAACTCTCCTCTATCTACACATGAGCTCACAGACGAAGCCTGAAGGACTGGCTCCAACTAGACCTGTAGCTTTTGCACAATTAATTTAAGGGAGCTGAATCCCTTCCAGTATGGCTCGTGCCTGGCCATGCACGAACAGATGAACAGAGCTGGGAGCTAAACAAAGACCTCCCGAGTTTCAGCTTGGTGCCTCATCCACAACGAGCCTCTCGCTGTCACTGCAGACACGGTAAGAAAAGTCTTCATAAAAATAAAAAAAATAATAAGAGTAATAAAAAGAGGGCACACATCCTGAACATGGAACTAATCCCCGGGGATTAGTATATGGATTGCTCCCTTGCCATTATCAGCTCACAGTCCAGCAACAGCTATGAAAATTTCATCAGTCAAGTTGAACTTATTTTAGTGGATAGAAACACTGGCAAAATTGCATGGGAAACATTGAACTGGAGCTTTCATTTCAGCATTGCACAGAGCCACACAAATCGCCCTCCATTGCAGGAGAGAAAAAACAGACCCTCATGAACAAATGTTTCCTATATTAAAAAAAATAAATAAATTTAAAAAATCCTTTTTCCTCATTCCCTGATGCTGGATTATTTAATAGAAGAGACTGCAAGAGAGGCAGGGTTAGAGTAACAGAGAGCCATTCATATCAGAAGGACTGAAATTGAGGTCAGGCAATGTAGGACTGCCGGCTGCACTAAACCAAAATTGGCTGAGGCATTAATCAAATCAGTTATCTTCATCTCTACCTATTTAAGGATATCTCAGAATGCATTCCAGGGCAGGACTAACAGCATTGTTATAGCATCCAGAGTTGCTGTTGAGGTACCTTCAAGTTACCCAAGGGAAAGAGTAGCTTACCTGTGATTCAATCTGTATTCACACAGACTTAGAGAGATTAAGTGCATCAGCTTCGGATGCCAGCTGCTTTGAGCAGGTAGATAAGATCCAATATAAACTGTGGCACACAAATCCCCTGCCAGCCTGCAAGAACAGCACATCCCCCAGCAGATGGATATGCAGGCAGTGGGGACAGCCTTGCTCTTCCCCCACAGCCTGTGTATCCCCCAGCACCAAACCTGTCTCAGTCCCTCTGGCTGGCTCCTGCCAGCCCTTACTCCTACCACAGCCACACATGCATTTTCATTCCAGAGGTACTACCAAGTTTGGTGGGCAACAGCTGTTGCCAAGCATCAGAGAAGAAGAAAAAAAAAAAAAAAAAAAAAAAAAAAAAAAAAAAAAAGAGAGAGAAAAATAAATTAAAAGTCCTCCAAAAGCAAGGAGAGCAATCTCAATTCCCCCTTACAACCCTTTGCTAGTCAACATCACAAAGTCCTGATCCACAGCATACCCCCCTGAGGGCAACCGTAATACAAACTGCCCCACAGGGGTCTTTTGCTTTCTTCCACACAGACCTACTCCCAGCTAAATAAGAAGAGGTACCACAGCCTGTTTCCCAGGATGGCTATGTGCTGCTGCCTGCCTGCAGGTGCAAGCCTTTGTGATGACTTGAGACCGGCCCCAGGGCATCTTTGCATCCTGATGCTGGTGGGTATTAAGATAAGCAGAGCCTGGGTCCCATCTCTGGAGGCTGCTGACAACCAACACGTGGTTGCATAGAAATGGGGAAATTAATACCTTAGTGCTTCCAGTCTGTTGCTTGAAATTCACCATCTTCCAAAGTGAAACTGTCTACAATATGCTGGCTAGACTTTAAAAACAGAGGCAGGTCCAGCAGAGGGCCACAAAGATGATTAAAGGGCTGGAGCACCTCTGCTCTGAGGACAGGCCGAGAGAGCTGGGGCTGTTCAGCCTGGAGAAGAGAAGGCTCTGGGGAGACCTTCAAGCAGCCTTCAAGGGAGCTCCAGGAGAGCTGGAGAGGGACTCTTGGTCAGCGAGTGGAGTGACAGGACAAGGGCTAATGGTCTTAAATTGGATGAGGGGAAATTGAGATGGGATATTAGGAAGAAGTTCTTTGGTGTGAGGATGGTGAGGCACTGGAACAGGTTGCCCAGAGAAGCTGTGGCTGCCCCATCCCTGGAAGTCTTGAAGGCAAGGCTGGATGGGGCTTGGAGCAACCTGCTGTGGTGGGAGGTGTCCCTGCCCAGGGCAGGGGGGTTGGAACTGGATGATCTTGAAGGTCCCTTCCAACTCTAACCATTCTATGATTCTATCAAAGCTTGGGGTGGGGAAGGGAGGGTGGGCAGGAAGCAGTGTAAATCTTGACTTTGGAAGAGGTGGCAGAAATTAACAGAGACCACAGGCCTGAGCAAAAGGTCCACCAAGATAAAGGATGATTTCTCAATGCACTTTGAGCCATTTGCTGTGGCAAACTGAGACTTCTAGTGAGCCTTCCTACCTGTTCTACTCTCTACTTCTGTTCTTTTAATTAAAATCTCAAGACTGTGTTTAATAAGAGAATACAAGAAACAGTGTGGCTTTAAGGCTGGGGGTGGCAGTGTTGCTTTCTGTACTTCGTGGGGTTTGAGGGTGTGATTTTCTTCCCCCTCCCCCCTTTTCTCCTTTTTCACACACAGGACCAGTCTAGAAAATCAGCACAGCATAATACAATAGATGCAAGGAGACACAAGCTAGACAAGAACCAGGTTTGAACAAGCTGTGAGTAAATATCCATATGGATATTTGGTTGAACACTCCCCAAAAACCTTTTCCTCCTGCCAAAAGCTTTGTCTCCCCTTTCTTTACTTGCTCTGGAGTTTCCCCCAGATGTGTCGGGGCTGCTGGAGAGCAGAGCGGACAGCCCCATTTCCAGCTCTGCATGAGCAGGGCTGGATGAGGCCACTGGTTCCTGTCCCCATCAGCTCCATGTCAGTGGTGGCAGAGGGGTGACTGTTCACCAACACCAGTCTCATCAGCTTCTGGCATGTGCTTCGGCTGCAACCATGTGGGACCCATGGGGTGCAACACACTGACCCAAAATGGTCAAAAAAGAGACTGGGAGGATGATCTATCTGGGGTAGTAAGCATAGAGGGACACCCAAACCCCTCCCCCTCCAGCCCTTGGATGGGAATCAAGGGGCAGCACTAATTTGGCCATCTCATGCCAGCAAGAAGGCTCTCCATTATCTTGCTTTATCCACCAGACAGGGTGGAAATCAGAAATCATCCTGGAAAACCGGCAGGTGAGAGAACTCACAGCTCCCTGTCTCTCCCAAAAGCCATGGGATGCCTCGCAGCTGCTGCTTCTCATACTTCAGAGGCAGCAGCTAATGGAAGCATTGAGATGCCAGGCAGGTTTACGCTGGAAGCAGTGAGAAAATTATAGCTAGCCAAGCATGTGCTGATAACATAGAAAAGCCTTAAAAAAATTAAAAAAAACCTAACAACAACAACAAAAAAAACCCACTAAAAATTACCACAGAAAAAACAAAACCACACTCCACGCCTACTACACTCCTCTGCCCCATCGGATTAAGGTTTCCCAGCCGAGGAAGTGAATTACTCAGTCAAACGAGCCAAGATTCACAGAGCCAGAGATGAGCTCCAGACAGGGAGAGCTTTCCAAGCTCTGTGTTTTGGAGATAGGAGAACGGCTGCGGTTGCTCCTCTCTCTGTGGAAGTTACAGCCAATGCAGGGAGAGCACTGGGTCTGGATACTGCCACTCAGGATGGAAAGTCCAGGACAGGGGAGTGATGCATGATGTGACACAGGACAGAGGTTACAAACCACACAGCACCACGGAGCTGCTCTCATTTCCAGCCATATGGTTCTTGAGAGCAAGAATTAGTCACCAATCTCAAACGCGTGTGTGGCCCGCTGTAGGAAGAGACAGTATCTTCTCCCAGAGCTACTCATGGAGCTGTGCTGCATTACAGCACAGCTCCAGCCTGCAGAGACAAGGATTTCCCAGCCCCTGATCAAACTCCTGCTCAAGTTAAGCCCAGCGCTGACCCACGGAGGCTGCCTGTGAGCCGGGATGCAGTGCTCGACACACACCCAAGAGGGACCTGCCAGAGGCCAGGGGGGAAGCTGCACAGCCTGCAGCCGAGACAAAGCCCATGCACTCAGGGGAAATCAAGCCATCTCCCCGGAGCATGATTTTAGGGGGACTGCTACAGTGCAAACACTGCACCACCCAACATCAGCTTCAGTCCTCCAAACAGCTCAGGCTGCATCCCTACAAGCTCCCCTGGCCAGGCAGGCAGGATCCCCAAACAGTCACCTGCTCGCTCATTTGTGAACTAACACAGTCTTTCAGTTTAAGCATCCTTTTATTTACCTCCCCTTCACCTCCTTATGACACACATAAGCAGCTCCCAGCTCTCCTCCCATTCTCTTCTCCGCTCAGTGGAATAAGCCCAAAGCTTCCCTAATCCCCTCTGGGGAGCCGGCCACGCTTCACCCATCCTGCAGCTGCTCAAATTCCAGATTCTTCTCTAAAGTCAGCTCTTATTCACAAAAACATTTAAGACCCAGCCACAGCCTGCAGCTAAATCCCCAGCACAATATTGAAGATCTTATCATTCTCAAAATAAAAGAGACATCCCCTCTTCAAGGGCTCACCCCAGAAGAGGCAGAACAGAGAACACCGCCAAGTCCTTCACCCCAAGAAGGTTCCAGTGAGAGACAGTTCAGGGTTCAGAGATTTCCATTTCCCACCCTGATTCTTCAGCCAGGAGACACGAGGGCTGGCTTTGCAGTTAATGTTCTTCTCCTGTCCGTGCATCTGGATGAACTATGAGGTTGGAAAGCAGGGATTCCAGGCATCCTCACCTATGCCTGGCTCCTGAGCCAGCCCTGTATCCTGCTGCAGGAACTGGCTGGCCTGTACAATGCTGAACCTCTCCCCCAGCTACTGCTCACTCTGCCAGCCCCAGCATCAGGAGTAAATTAAAAAAAACAAATATCCAAAACCAAGGCAAACCACATCCTCCTCCTGCCCTTCCTTGACCATTCCCATCACAGCAACAAACTCAAATCCCAGCAGCTGGTACCAAAGCCAATATGTCTATAAGGAACGTGCCAGGATAGCCTGGTGTCCTTATGGTCTAACACAGGCTTTTTGGGGAAGATAAAGAGGTACCATATGATAAACACCATGGGGAAAGAGGAGACCAAAACTTGGATAGCATTTCTACTTGACTCTATGCTATAAACACCAAAATACAACTAAGGCTATTAAATAAACCAATTTATCTTTATGGGAGCATTCTCCTGGTTAGAGCTAATGCTGAGAAAACCACTTGACTTACCAACACAATCCAGACTGGGAAGCACGAGGCAGAAGTTGGTGCCAAGTGAAATGAAAGCATTGCTACACCGAACAGGTTAAAAGGGAAGAACATGAATTTCCTTGTAGATCCTACTTTTCTTTAGATGAGCTAAACATTTACACACACTCATCAGTTAAAACTGAGCAGAACACAGTAGATAACTAAGGTATTTTCTTCCAGGCTTTAATTCATTTTTGGGGCTAAGTGATGGCTTTTCTCAAAAAAGTTTAGATATTTGAAATTACTTTCTAGTCCAGACTAGAATGGAAAGCTGGTCTGCTGAGATCTGTCATGAACTGGAAAATGGACAGTCCTGGATGAGAAATTGAAAAGAAACTTTCAATTTCTATCTAGAAACACAGTATTTCACTAAAACCAAACACCCTTTTACTTCAGATGAAACAATAGGAAGAAGAGCTTTAAGAAATTCTTCTCTCAATGAATCTTTACCATGGAAAAATATCAATGAAGCCACATTCCTCAATTTAAAAAACACCTCTTCACTCTGACATTGCTCATCTCTTTAATTAAGGGGCTTTAGAAAAGGTTGAGATCTTGGAGCAGGTGTGTAAGTTGATGACTAACTTGGCAGGAGGGCTGCGAGCTGTGAACCTCAGAGCTGGAAAACAGCATTTGACCAGATCAACTGTTTCACCTTTCTGTCATCTGTAGGAAGGGAGTATGGCAAGTGGACAAGTCTGAGACGTGGGGACTGCTCTGCTTAAGGGATTTAAGTGTAACTACAGGAAGGATTTCAGACTGAGAGGTAACATTGATAGCATGGTGGGTAGCTGTGAGTTGGTAAGTCAATACCAGTGGGACAGATGCTTGTCTTCCTGAAGTCGCAGCCTTACTAGCTGCAGTTTTCGCTCATCATCTTTTGGCATCTTTTAGCCAACTTTACTGGAAAGAGGAGAGGGGAGGGAAAAGAGATACCTGCATACAGGCTGCTGCAAGACAAACAGAAGAGAAGTCGTACCACATGCTGAGAGCCAAGCGCCCATACGTTCCTCTTGTGGACAGTGTATTGCTTCATACCTATAAATAATACAACAGAGCTGTCTGCAAAGAATTAGCCTGTGGTTATTCTGTTATTCCCTGCACACACAGCTGAGACCCAGGCTCATTAACCTGAGCAGTATGAGAAGGTTATGCGGGATGTCGGCACAGCCCAGCCACTGCCACGACATGGCCAAAGGAAAGGCAGCAGGAGGATTTAGGCAGATCACGCTTCTCACAGCTGAGTGAGCATCAGTGCAGAGCAAGACTGAACCACGGGTCGAGGGGGCAGGCCGTCTCCTAATTTACGATTCACAAGCTGTTATTGCCAAAGCACTGCATTGTTCAGCTTGTCTATTCTTCCCCAGCGGGAAGCCTGCCCATCACAGCAGCACAGCGCAGGCTGCCAAGCGGCCCCAGGACAGTTCAGGGAGACATTCTCCCTGCTCCAGTCTGCTTCAAAGCTATTTCATCACCCCAGACAAACCGCACACAAAAGATCAAATCCAACAGCTCCTCACCCTGGGTGACTGCTCCCAGGGGCTCCTTTCCTGTCTATCTCCTCCTTCCTGCAGTTTCCTTCTCATTTCTTTACATGAAGCCCCCAGAAACCCTTTTCTGCTCAATGCTGTGTAGCTCCTCAAAAAATCATTGCAATGCCACACAGAGCACGTGAGCCTGCTTGGGGCCCAGAAGCAGCATAATCACATCAGTGCAGACCTGAACCTCAATTAGCTAGCTGTAATGAGCCATAGGACTAATTAGCATGGGCACCACACAACACTGGTGTGCTTGTCCTGCCTGGGGGACTAGAGCTCAGCACAGGGCCAGACACCCGAATTTGTTCAGAGCTTCCTCCTGCTGTTCACCACAAAGTGGTGCCACACTGATGGGGAGGGGTGCAGCAAGCAGACACTTCTGTAAGTGAGGTTTTCCTTCCATCCACCACCAGGAACAGCCCAGGACAGATACACTATCTGGTCTAACTGGTTCAGGCAAGCATCTTTTCTCTTCCCCTTGACCCTCAAGCTAGAAGCACAAGGTGGGTCCATGCATGAAAGTGCATAACCCTAACACCAGGCTCCAAGGTTCCCCACAGACTAAGCCTGTATCTACCCAGCTTATACTCAGCTACATGAGCAGTGCTATTTCACCAGGGTCTGTGTGGGTTTTATTAACCTTTTGAGAAGCCAGCAGACATTTGAGCACCTTTCTAAACTTCAGCAGTCCAAAGAAGAACTTGCCATGTTTTCCCCTTCCTGTCTTGTTCCTTACTCTATAACTTCATCATCCTTCTGCACTTTCAGATTTTACCATGCTCCTCTACAAACCACTGGGTCCTACTTGCCATCACCAGATTTTTGCTGCTATGGAAGATGTTGCAGGCACAGGGACCATTAAGATCGGCACAGGGCTGGGAAGGGCTGTTCTTGGCAAAGTCAAGCCTAGAAGGAGCTCGTGAAAAGTAAAGAGAGCTCAAAGATGCACACACAGGAGAGGCCAGAGGATCAGAAGCCATCTGTGCTGCCCAAGTACCAGATGCCCACCCACACCAGTACATTTGCTCACCCGGAGCAAAGGGAGCATGAATGCAGACAGGGAAGAATGGAGAAGTGACAGAGAGAGATGAAGGAGTCTGGCACAATGCAAGGGTTGTACAAGACAAGAGGTAGAGAGTGTAGGTGGGATCTGGCACACGCGAGAGGAATGATTGATACAGATGGAAGTGTCTGAGAAATGCTGTCTCCCAAGTGCTGGCGCAGGCCAGAAGGAATCACCGCAAAACCTGACAGATCTCCTGACAAGGATTTTTCTTATGAAATGCTGACCAGTCAGATCTGGGATATTTCTGGACAACACACTACCAATTGAGAGAGAACAGTAGGAGCTCTGGTTAGAATGGGAGATGCTCCCTTTCCTTTTCCCCCTGGCCCCTCGTATACTCTGAAGTCTTAAAAAATTATCCTGATGTCAAAGCTGCGTGTTGTTTAGCTGTGAGTTACAGCTCCAGGGAACAGCTAGTGCAGCTCTTGGGAAGTGCTCCAAAAGTGGGGTTTCTGTAAGTTTACTTGTTCCTTTGGCTTTGGCAAAACTATTCACATCGGATACTCTTGCGGGAAAGAGACACAAGTCTACGCACACGTCTTGTTCCAGGCTCCTCTGGCTGGGAAGGAGAGGAGAAAATTAACTCTAGTTTAGGAATGGCACGGTTTTTCACCAAGATTTTTCACTTAGTCTACTTCGTAATGAACTGCAGCTGAGGAGGCTCTAAGATTTGGTATCATGGACTTGCAGCCAAGAAGTGAGAAGAGGGAGCACCACCAACTTAAACACTATCCATTTAGAGATCATTGTAAAGAGAAAATAAGACAACCACCCTCAGCAACAGTCACAGGAGTCTTCCCCAACTTGGCATCTCCCAGATTTGGAGGAAGCAGAGTCAGCAGAGACTCAGCATCTCAGCAGGTTTGCTGTCAGACAGGGGGAGTGAACAGCTCAAAATCTCAGTTCTCAGGCACCCCTGACAAAAACCATAGTCACCTGCATTTTGATTCTACTTTATCACAGCCTGAGCCATGGCAGGCAGAGATCGAGGGGTTCTTTGGTACACCTCGCATTTTTACATGAGATGTACAAAGATACAAGCTACAGGGTCCACTCTGTAAAGAAGAAAATGAGAAAATAGCGATGAGCAGACATTACAATTGCAGAGAATCCAAGGCATAACTCCCTTTTCATAACTCAAAAGAGAAAGAGCTGAACTGCTTTAGCATTCAGAAGACTGCACATGCCACAGTGTAATCACCTCGAAACAGGTAGGGACCACACAAAGGAAAAAGAAGGCAAAAAANATTGCTTTATTGCTTTTCTTTGTATAGAACTGAGGAACTCAGAGAAAACAGAGGTCTTCCCTGCAGAGACATAAAAAGAAAGGATTTCCCAGCACAGGCACACTCTGAAGGGCCAGACTGGAGCTGGCAGCAGACACCAGCCTTCCACCCAGCTGCATGCTGTAAACGAGAGAGAAGGGCCAGGTCTGCCACCCTGAGGGGTGGCACTGATGTTCTTAGGTCTGACCAAAGATGAGGACCCTTCCTTTGCCACAGCTCAGGCTCTGCTTCTGAGGGTCGAGGCCATTTCATTTCATCCCTCTCCACTCCAATTGCCCTCCTACCTTCCCTGCTTACACCCTATAGAGCTGCTTGCCTGCCCCTTCATCAAACAACCCAGGAGCACGTACACACAGTGGGGACAGAGCAAATCAGCTTCTTTGACAACATCCCAGTTTGTGGAAAAGCAGCTGCCAGGTAGGTATGGCAGACCCCTTCTCCCTTGCTTTCACACAGAGAGGAAGAAATACAATGATTTTCTTTCCAGCCCATAGTGTCCCATCCACCAGCCATCCCAGCAAGGCCAGCATTCAGTCAGAATAACCATGTGTGAGAGCCTGGAAATCACAAGGAGGGAGGAAGGGGAAGAGGAAGGGAAGCAGTTTCTCTTCCAGGAAGGCAATTGAATGCTTTGAGACGGCTCATAAAATCTGAAGCTTTTAGCCATTACAGTTCCAAACGGAAGCAACATGCAAGGGGAGGTAAGCAGCAGGATAACAGTGAAAACGTATTTGAGACTTAACCCTCTCTGGAACATGAGGAAGGCTGGAGGGGAACGTACAGATCCCTCATATATTCCTTACGTTGCAACTGCTACTTACACACCTCCATCTCTGCAGCACAAATGAAGTAGGAGATCAGATTTTACGTTACTGCCTGTACCCCACATCTAGTTCAAGCATTGAACCAAGTTTTCATTTTTTCTAAGAATAAAGTTGTTCTGTTACTCCCTTACACAACTGCCACCGGGTACAAACACAAAACACAGGGTCTTTTGTCAGGAATAGCAAAACTTACAGCTTTCACATGCTCGTGCTCCTCTTCTACAACTCCTGCCGCCTCTCAGCCCACCTGCACCTAGAAGGCTCCAGCAGCTCCTCAGACCACAACCACCCCTCAGCCTGAACTTACCCACTCCTCCGTGGTTCAACCCCCAAAATACAGCTGAAAGAGATATCTCAGCCCACCTCTCATTACAGCTGACAGGCATCAGCCCCTCATGGAGCTTAAACACAGCCAATTTGTATTAACAGCCACTGCGGCGATCTATTTTCCAGACTCTTGTGTGCAAAATTTACTGAAAATGCTTCTAAGAAGAAAGAATGTGTAGACGCAGAAACACTCAGATTGATGACAAGATTTATGATCACAGAAAGCAAACAAAGAGCTGCAAATCCAGCAGCCTGGAACAGCAACCTGGGCACAACCAGTCCTAGAAGGAAAGAATATGTTCTGTACAGTAGAAAGATTATTATTATTTTTCTTCCTGCTCATTGTTCCTTTTCTTTCTAAAGCCCCCCAGGTGAAGCTAAGGGTTATGTATTAACAGCCATAAATGTCGAAGAATGCTCTCTGCTACATTTAACAGCTCCTTCATCCATTCTGAAAGGACCTGGGGTCAGGAATCCAGACCTGATATTTTCAAATGAATTTTCAAAAGCAACATTCCCAGCTTAAGCCAGTGTAATGAACTACATGTCTTAAAACACAGATTTCTTTTTATGCAGGGAGTTAAAGGCCAGACAATCAATGAAGTAAAATAAATATGCCAGACTATGGTCTCCCCTCCTGTATGAACTTATCTCAAGGATGCCAGACTTAGAACCGTATTCACACAAAAGCTGTAAAGAAGCTCAGGGATGAAATAGCTTCAGCATCAATTGTGACATGTTATTTCTTGCTTAAAGCTCTGTTCATAGTGGATGACTAGAAAGCAGTTAATGTGATGTCAGTTTTCCACAAAGGTTTCAGTGACAAGCTGAGGGACTACACAGGAGTAAAGGTGACGAATTAGGAGAAAATGGAATAAAGAAAAGAGTGAACAGGCACATGGATAAGCATATTGGGGTAGAGGCACTACAGGTTTTCAGAAGAGGGGCTCTGCCTCGGGAACAGATTGCAGCCCTCTGAAGAAGCCCGTGAGGGTGTAGAAAAATGACATATAATTACTGCATTTTCTTGGATTATCAGAAAACATTCAGAAAGGTCCTTCAACAACTAGTCTTCCATGAGACACAAGCAAAGGCCATCATACAAGGAAGTAATTGGTTAAAAGATAAGAAACAAAGCATGGGAGTAAATGGTCAGTATTCAGAGTGGGCAGTGTCACCTGGGGTGACATCCAGTGCCTTCATAAGTGAGCTGGAAAAAAGGAGTGAAGAGGAAAATGACGGAGTTTGCTGATGATGCAAAGTGATTCTGGAGAACAAAGATGAAACTTGACTGAAAAATTAAAGTTGTTTGCTTCTTGACCCCAAAAGTACTTTAGACTCACGGCTAGGTCTGCTGGTGCAACAGGGCTCCAGCAGCAAATGCTCCTCTACATTTACAAAGACCATGAAAGCCCTTTGCCATGTAATTAATTTCAGGCAATTAAAGCAGTCAAGTGGGTCCCTGCACTGTGTGCCCTGGGCACGGCTGTGACACTGCAGAGGTACAGGCATGGCTGAGCCAGCTGCAAGGAGCAGCTCCTGAGAAGGGAGTAAAAGGTAAGTATGGAAAGGGAGTGAGAGGTAAATGAGTTTGGAAGGGAAAGGCTTGATAGTGCTGTGAAGAGCTGCCACCTGGCAGAGGGAGCAAGGGCAAGATGTCCCTACTTTCTGATCAAGAGAAGGGCTGTCAGCTCCTGTTGCTATCTGTGCACAACTGAGATATAAGGGGCTGTCAGGAGAAGGCCTGGCCAGATGTTGAAGTGGGACAGAGTAATGCTCAGGTAATGTCCCAAGGGGACTGGGACTCAGACAGGGTCAGCACAGGTCACCAAGAGCTTCTTTGCAAAAATTTGTGGGATCATAGAATCACAGAATCATCTAGGTTGGAAAAGACCCTTAGGATCACTGAGTCCAACCATCAACCCCACTCTACAAAGTTCTCCCCTACACCACATCCCCCAACACCACATCTAAATGACTCTTCAACACATCCAGGGATGGTGACTCAATGACCTCCCTGGGCAGCCTGTTCCAGGGTCTGACCACTCTTTTCTGTGAAAAATTCTTTCCTAATGTTGAGCCTAAACCTACCCTGTGTCAGCTTGAAGCCATTCCCTCTTGTTGTAAGGCTAATTACCTGTGAAAAGAGACCAGCACCAACCTCTCTACAATGTCCTTTCAAGTTGTTGTAGAGAGTGACGAGGTCTCCCCTCAGCCTCCTCTTTCTCAAACTAAACAATCCCAGCTTAATTGCAGTAAGTCGAGCATGACTAATGCAGGCTGGCAAAAGTAGCCTAAAGTCACTAAGGTCTTTGAATGTTTTGCTTGCAGTTAACACTTGAGGTGTTTAAAGGCTCACAACAGCGATGGGCAACAACCACTCGCCCCATGCAGCAAGTGCCCAATATCTCATTTGTGTTGGACACAGGCAACTTGCAAAGTGGTAACTGATTAAAAGCATCCTGCCAGCCCCACAAGTCTGTCTGTACTCCTGACCTGCAGCGTTCTAAGTCCAGAGAACCGTTTTATTCAAAATAGCCCACTAAGGTCATGCAAACGGTGCTAGCAACCGCGTTGTGGTTCAGTGGGAAATTGTGGGGATTTGGTTCATGGGGATGGGCAAGGGGCTGATCCCTCTGCTAGGTACCCAGGCAGGTACCACGGACCAGCCTGCAGCACACAGAGCCCAGAAGGTGGGTGGGAAACCTATCTGCAGCTCCAAGCGTACACATCGGAGGCAAGTTTCTCTCCCCATTCACACATGGAGCAGCCTTCAAAGTGAAATAAGAACAGCTTTAAGCACAGCATGGGAAATTCAGCCCTTCGTTTCCCTGCAAATTTCTTCACTGGTACAACCTCAGGATGCTACAGAGTGAGGCAGGATCCAAAACAGGAGGAGCAAACAGGAGGCAGCGCAGGTGCAGCCATAACAGCCACCCCCAGCAATCACAGCTCAGTCATAAAGCCACAAACAACACCCTGCATCACCCTGATGGGAATGGAGAGGTGACATGCTGGAGACTCAGAACTACTTCAACTGACTGCTGACTTATACATTGAGTGGGGGTTTTTATATCTGAGCTTTATGTTTTTTTTTCACTGATGCAGGTTCTTGCATGTTTTGGTGTTTACAATCTGGAACACAAGGGACAAGCAAGGGATGCTGCTCCCTTTGACTCTCCAATAAAACAGCTGTGGCTTTGACACCACTTTGAAAACCTGAAAAAAAAACCCCAACTCTTCAACTGCACGCAGCATTTAAAGGCCACGACACACTTCAAAGGCAGCCAGCCACAGCCCACTGGGAACAGTCTGTTTCAAACACAAAGATTTCACAAGACCTCCAAACGTGCAGCAACGGTACAATAAAAAATGTTCTGAAGCCACTAGGGCTGCAGCTTCGTGGTGGCTTTTATGCAGCAGCTTCATGGTGGGGTATTTTTTTGCAGCTGCTGCCATCAGCTTTGCTGTGATACGGCACAGCTGGGTTCAGCTACTGCTGGGCAAGCAGCAGAGATGAAACAAAATATTTTGCACTGAGGCCGACCTGGAAAAGATGCTGCTTTGATGCACAGAGTTTAGGTGAGGTGAGAGTAGTTTTGAAGAGTACCGAGCACTCCAGGAATAAAAGGAAAATGATCTAATGGTGCCGGCGGGCACTGTCAGAGCTGCTCAGGGTGGTCAAGCGCAGGCAGAGGGGAGATGCAGAGCTGGAATAGGACGAGCCTGCACACACACAGTCCCCACCACCAAAATGCAAACACACAATAAATTGAGTTATACCGGACTGGTCGGTCTGACAGGGGCAGAAAAGTGTTGCCCAGGCTGCAAACGGGCAGTTTGCCTTCTCAGGGTGGACTTCCTACCTGGAGTACTGGTGTCCAGTTCTGGGATCCTGAGCACAAGAAGGACATAGACCCATTGGAACATGTCCAGAGGAGGCCACAAAGATGTTCTGAGGGCTGGAACACCTCTGTTGTGAAGATAGGTTGAGAGAGTTGAGATTTTTCAGCCTGGAGAAGAGAAAATTCCAGGGAAACCTTATAGTAGCCTCCCAGTCCCTAAAGGGGCTAGAGGATGATGGGGAGGCACTCTTTATTGGGGGCTGCAGTGATAGGATGAGGGGTAATGGTTTTAAACTGAAAAAGAAGAGATATAGATGAGATCTCAGGAAGAAATTCTTTCCTGTGAAGGTGGTGAGACCCTGGAATAAGTTGCCCAGAGAAGCTGTGGCTGCCCCATCCCTGGAGGGGTTCAAAGCCAAGTTGGATGGGGCTTTGAGCAGCCTGGTCTGGTGTGAGGTGTCCCTGCCCAGGGCAGGGCGTTGGGACTGGATGGTCTTTAAGACCCCTTCCTACCCAAACCATTCCATGATTCTTTGATTCCCTGCACATTCCCTCACAGACCGTCCCTCTCAGGATTTGTGCAGGGGGGCAGCCCCGAGCAATCCCACCCCCATCCTCTGCCCCCAGCATTTGCTGTGTGCAGCCCCTTCCCATTGAGCAGCGCAGCACTCAGCTGTTACCTCCATTAAGCAAAGCGTTACTTTGGTCCAAATCAAGCCAGGAAAAGAATTTTGAAACAATAAAATGTGTTCTCCATCCATGAAACCAGGCACCTGGTCAGTCTCCCTACTGCTTTTGACTGGGGAATTAAGCCCCTTTTTCTACATTACAGCCATTTCCAGGAGAATTTCCCTCTGGCATAAAACGCCAATGGCCGCATCTTTCTCAGACAGGGTTTACAAAATGGAGGAGCAAGCAGTGGTGGGAAGGAACAGTGGGCAGAGGAGAACTGCGCCCTGGGAGAAGTGAAACGAAAGAAGGGAAGCAACCACTGCCCAAGGAGAACAGGTCCCTGCTCAAGGTGAAGTGCCACATCCACTGCCTGCTTGACCCAACATCCTCCAGCCAGAACTTACATCAAAAAGCCAACAGAGGAAGGAACGCCACACAGCCACTGCCCCCGTGCTCCGCAGCATCCACCACTGCTGCTCAGACCTTCTCCTGGTGATGCAGAGGTCCCTGCAGAGAGGTCCCACTAGCACAAGTGACGCATCTGCTACCTTCTCCTCATCACAGGAAGCAACCCGTGGAGGGCAAAATGCTTTATTTAAAAACTGGCACATGCTTTAGAGTCTTTCATCTAACACCTGTCATTTCTGGCAGTGCTATTAGCTCAAACTCTTTCTCTTTCAAATACCCTGCACACAGTTGTTCCCACCTGCCTCAGCAGGGACCTCACAGCAGCGCACGGGGTATGGGAGGTAAATGCCCAAGGGCAGATCCTCCACTGATGGATTTTGAGAAGCAGCAAGCGTTTACCTCACTTGAATCGCACAGTCGGTGGGTGACCCAGCCTGTCCTGCAGCCCTCTCAATCGCAGAGTGGTACCCAGTGCCACCACCAACACCATCACGGGATGGCAGGGCACATCTCCATCCACTGCCATGGCCCTGTGTGCCACAGACTGAACCTCTGGGCCAAGCCCTTTGTGCCAGGCAGCCGTTTTGGCTGAGGCTGCCCTGGACAGCCCATGACAAAGCTGAGGATAGCTTACAGAGGGTAGCAGAACCCTGGTGACCCCCAAGCTTCTGCTCTGCCAGCACACTACTGGGAGGGACTGGATGCTCTTGGGCAGGAGAGGTCCTGAAGCAACATAGAGTACATAGCAGGAGGGCAGCAGCCCCAGCTGGGGATCAAACAGCATCACAAGGACTCTGGCTCAGAGTTCGGTGATGCTGCCACAAGGGGGAAAAAAGGGGATTTTACTGTCTCCTTTACTGTCTTCGCAGTAATGTGAAGACAGGCACTAGAAGTCAGCACTGAGCTTTCACCAGTGAGAAGCCGTTCATCAGAATAAGCAAGAAAAGGTATTATGAGAGAGTATAATTTATTATAGAAAGGTAGCTTTTTTTAAGGAGAATTTGAATTAGCATCTGTTGGTTCAGAGAGGTGACCCTTACCAGCACAACCCAGTGACTGTCTCCACCCCCAGGTCTTCCCAGTTCTACCCTCTTGTGTGCAAGATGGCAAATGCCACCGCAGAGCCACAGTGGCATAAACTCTATGCAATGACATTTGCTGCTCTTTACGTGCTGCCAGACAAACTTTCACCCTTCATCTTCTGTGTTTTACAAGAGGGTTTTGAAAGCTCCAGCAGAAATCTTTGCTGGCAGGCAGAGGCAGCGAGAGCTGAGGATGTGTGCTGCCCTCCATGCTGAGAAGACACCTGGATCAGCAATAGGAGCTTTAGCTGGAAATGGTGGAAGGCTGACTTTTTCTTTACAAGTCTTCTGCCCCCAAACCACTTTCCTAAATCCTCTCATTCCCAGCTATAAGGAACCAGGCTGAGAAATACCGAACAGCCTCCCAGGAGGAAACTGGGCAGGTGGAGAGGAGGAGAACTTGACTGAGGACAATGACCACACAGCAAAGCAGCAGTGTGGTCAGCGCAGCCACGCAGATCAGGACATGGAGGTGCTGCACAGAATACGTGGAACATCAAACAGTGGCAAGGAAACTTTTCTCTCTAGTCTAGATCAGGCTTTGGCCCATGAAAAGTGCTTCTCGCAGTTTGGCTGCACTCCCCATGGCTTTTCTGATGATGATTTGGAGGATTTCCAGAACTGTGCTGTGATTTTGTGTTTGGGTGGGTGTTTTTTTTCATTAATCTTGAGGGCTTTGCAATAAAGAGAATTCAGAAGCATTCTCCTATGTCCCCCTACACAGTCATTCTCAAAATATTGTCAAAAAGATGATCAGATTATAATTGGCACAGAGGAAATTGTGAAATACTACCCAGGCCAAATCCTCTACCATGCTGAAGAGGTTCTCCCAAAAGGCATTTTTAAGAGGGAAGCTCCTCTTGGAGTTTGGAGGGAAGCAATGACCTTTTCTGCCTACCACAGCCTGCCTGTCTTCCCCCGAGGAATCAAACTCCCTGCAGCTCTTCAGGAATTGAAAAGAAGGTGGGGAGGTCAAAGGATAAAGAAGCTCAAATAGCACATCTCAGACCTCGTTAATAAAAATGTAAATGAGGCTGTGCAGGCTGGGAGGGCGGTGGGGGGGACACACAACTGTCTCCACAAAGTTATGGAGGCTCTGGCAGGATGGCTCGAGTTAGAAGTTTTAATGAGGCAGCTGTGCAAACGACACGTTGGCCAGGCTATATAGTGCAAAAGGCTGCCAGCAAAGTCACCAGCTTATTTGAATTAGCAGCACCCAGCTATAAGCACTGCCGAAATAGTTTGAGCACCGCTAAAACCTCTCCAAAAACCAACTTGAGGATAAGACAAGCTTACGCCTTAGCACAGACCATCACAGGCAGGACCCACCGCTCTCGCTGCAGACAACAGTGCCTAGACGTGTTCAACAGAGAAATCCCCGAGCATCCGTATTAATCGCTGGCATCAGGTGTAAAACCCCTCACAGCTAATCACGATTTGCTGCACTTCTGTGCACTGCACAAAATACATACTCATTAGCAACTATTTCCAGTATCCTTATCTCTGCCATCCACAGTTCCCTGTACTCCAAAGAACAACTCCTGGTGCAGCAGCAGAAGAAAAGAGGTGAGGAAACCCTCTCCTCAGCAGGTCCTGGATGCTTCATCTTTTCCAGACACTGAGGAGTAAACGGATTTCGCAAAGTCGAAATACATTGTAAATCAATGCATTTAAGTCCTTGCCTGCATTTGTACTAAGGCCCTTTGGCATTAGATACTGCCCAAAAATGAGGACATTAGACACTGCTCAAGAATGAGCACATTAGAAACCTATTTTGCACGCAAACAGCCAAGAAGAGTAGCTGCTGCCCTGCCTCCTTCTTGGCAGAAACTTTTACGCCCAGATGTGCTATTTGGCCAAGCCCCAGCTTGATGTGGTAACACTGACCACCTTAACTTCTGCAAGAGTAAAAAGAGCTCGTGTTAGTGTGTTAATGTTGTTTTCTCTATTTTATTTCAGACTGAAGCCACACAGAGGGCTCTGCCTGAAGGAGCCGTTCCCAAGTCCACCTGAGCACAGTGCTCTGCTGTCCCGTCTTCCAGCGTCATCCAGATACCCAGCTGCTGTGCAGGAAGGATCTCTTTTAATTTATCAAAATCAGGGACTAAAGAGGGTTCAGGCAAGCCTCTAACCAGAGTAACCAGCCCACACATGCAAAGTGAGTGGGCTGCTAGAATAGACAGCAGTGAAATGCATGCACATCAGCAGGGATAAAACAGCACACTCATTTTCCAAGGAACATCCAGTCTCTGCACGTGGGAAATAACAACTGAGCTGATCCACTTCATTTAGTCTGACTGACACACAAGACCATTTAGTTCCAGGTGTAGAAAAATCACCATCTTCTCCCTGCCAGCAGCAGAAGCTGCATGGTGACAGCTGCTGGTACAAACACAGACACCCAGCCAGGCCTTCCCTGACCATAACCTGAGGACAATCTAAGCTGTTCACAAAGAAATCTGAATCTGGAATGAGCACTCACAGTCTGTGACAAACTCAGCCTTAGCCTAGCCTATCGAAAATGCTTGAGAAAGTTTAACCAGGTACTTGGTTATTTAACACCAGTGACCCTGGAGCAGCAGGAAGAATGAACCTACATGAGATGGGCAGCTCACCACATCCCACTAGGGCAAGCACACCACAGGATGGATGGATAGATGAAGACACAGATCTAGTGACTGTTTTTTCAATTGCAAAGTTATTGAGGATGTAGATGTGTATTTTCTGTAGGGCAGGAAGAGAAGGAATTAAAAGGGCTGTAACTCCCCCTTATCACTCACCATCAAGGTGGTCTGGGTCATACCTAGTAGCTGAGGCTCCCCTCCCACCTGTAAAGAGCATGGTGGGATCTGGCTGTGACACAGAATCACCATCATCTCTATTTAACAGCTCCAGAACATGCCTTGCAGGTTAGACAAGGGGCAAATCCTGCCTGCCTGCCTGATGGGTGCTTGGGATGCTCAGCCAGTGTCCCTGTGCCATCCTACCAGGGGATGGGGACAGGAGACATGATCTGGATGCTCTGCACATCGTGTAGGCATCAGACCTCCTCTTGGAGAACAGCCTGGCCCCCAGGTGCAATGAGGAGGAGGATCCACACGGGAGGCAGTGATGTTCCCTCCATAGGAAGCTCCTCTGACCCTGAGCAGCCACAAGGGAGCCTTGGTTCCCTCCTCACCGAGAGACCAGCAACGCCTGTCCAAGTTCAGTGCTAGCCCCAGACAGATGAGTCCTTCCATGTGGAGAAATCATCCCCGTTCACATGTCAAACACCAGATGTTGAATCTGAATGCCCAATACCTTGGGTCCCTGGCTCAGCCGTGGGAGCGCTCCCGGCCCCAGGGCAGGCGCCAGGATAACTGGCAGAGTCTTGAACCAGTCTGCAAATGTCAAGTGCTGCCAAAACAGAGGCCAAATGATCCCACTCACGCATGTCACACAGGAGAACGAATGCCATCCTGCCTGCTGTCCAGAGCTCGAGGCTGGAGTCAGATCAGCTGCGGACACGAAATAACATCTCCTCCTAATGTGGTTTGTCTGTAAAGTATATCTGATCTGAGAGCACCCAGAGTCTCACTAATAGCATGGAACAATCAGGGCAGAAGAAAGCAATCGGGGAAAAAGCTTCCTGAGCTGTGTGCCCCCATACAAGGCTAGCAGAACCACAGACCCCCATCCTCCCAACTGTGTGGGGTTTTGGGGCACATCAAGGCAGCTCAGCCTTGTTGCCCTCTGCAACCCTACCTCCCCTCCACCACACAAAGGGGTCTCACTTGCTCAAATTCACCTCAACCTTTATTGGCATGAAAGGAGTCACCACCACACACACCTTCCTGGGAACGCAGGGGCCTGAGCCTCAGAGGGAAAACCCACACTGGGGAGCCCAGCCTCTGACCACTTTAGTCTGGGAGAGCATTTTATCCCCATTTTGCCCCACCACACTCCCATATGGACCACAGAGCACCTCCCAATGCTGTATAGCAAGTGCTGGACCTCACACAAGTCCAAAAAGCGTACCTTGTGTAAGAGCAGAGGTGACCTGTGTCATCTGGAGGGGATCCCTGTAATAGCATAGGGTAGTTCAGGAGAGAGAGGAGCAACAGTTCATTAGAGACAGAAGAGCAATCCCAAGGGAGAAGCTCTGGCCTATTCTGTTCCTTCCACCCCTTCAGGACCAGCCTTCACCATACTCCAGGACTGGTGACAGTGCAGGTGTTACCTGAAGATTCCAGGGAGTCATAACTTGACCCCTCTTCCTTTTCCCACCCAAACTCCAGGGAACCAGTGGGGAACATCTGGGTTGCTTCCCCTGACCTGGACAGTGACACTATTTGGGCCAGAAACATCAGACGTGGTAGCTAAGAACCTCTCAGCCCTCTTTCAGCACCACCCCTTGAACTGTCCATGCAATTTACCCCTATGCAGGGGAAAAGCTGATAGCTACAGACAAATTCTCCAGGGCTGGTAGAGAGTTGAGCAAGGGATAAATACTCTGTGAGATGAGCAGCTATAAACCCGGTATCCATGTAAGGCAACCTGGATGAGGGAAAATAAGCCGGTGATTTCAGCCCCCAGAGTCTCACTTTCACACAAAGCAGCCAAGAGCAAAGCCAAACCGACTCAGAAGGGACAACTGAAGTTTCATATTGCAAGAAAACAGGAAGAAGGGAGACAAAAATGCCAAGAAAGCTCAGTAAAGTCTCCAAATGCGTTGGCCGAGTTTGGGTGGCTCTTTCACTGGCAAGGACAGATAGCAGTAAGAGTGAAAAAAGCAGTCAGGGACCAGCTGGGAATTTGGATATCACATTTACATATGTCCAAGACCACGAGTGCCGGAACAGAGGGATTTAAATGCAAGTTTTCTAGGAACAAGAGGTGACTGAGGGACTGCCATGTCCTGCACAGCGAGTCACAACCACCACACCAATGCTCCTTCTCAGAAGATGCTGTCACTTGTGTGTGGTCCCAGCCCTCAGAGAGGCTCCGGCAGGACCTGGGCTCAGCACAATGCTGCAAATGATTGGTCTCCTTTGGGCCGATCCCAAAATCAAGCCAGTTTTGCATAAATTATTTTGAACTTCTGTGCAATCATGATAACATTTGCAGTGGAGACGTGTACGCTATATCCTGACTACTCCTGGAGTTTGTGCAGGGAGATGAGAAAACCAAGTCAGGTGAATGGGAATCATCTCTTACCCTGAGCTTACATGTGTTTCTAGATCCGACCCAGACCAAGAATGCAGACACATTCATGAGATTCTTTTCATTTATCAATTTTGGCGACATATGTACATGCTCTTCCCCACACAGAGGGAGCAGCACTTTATTACATTTCTAAACCGCGATACGTAGACAAACTTAAACTTCCAGCTCAGAGCCCATGGCTGCTGGCAAATCTGGCCTCCAAACCGCCCTAGAAAAAGCAGAATAGGCTGAAGGGGCCCTGCACAGACCAGGGGAGGCAGCAGACAGTCAGTGGGGTGTGCAGCCGGTGGGGTACACAGCTGCCAGGACACACAGCCCAGCTCAAGAGACACAAAAGAGTTGACTGGTTCAGTTGAGGCTGCAATCAGTAAGGAAACACACACAAATTCCCATAGCACTGCCATAAATCCTTACATCGTAGGGAAGAAGGAGTCTTTTTTGCCCTGTATTTAATAGAATAGCAATGTTTTTTACCTTTGCAGTAACTGCATAACTGAAGCCCTGTAGCAGCGGATGTTGTCTGAATGAGTAAATAGACCTGTTGCGTATCTCAGAGGGATCCTTCCTTCATCTGTTATTGACTCTGCAGTTCCTAGTCCTGTTACAAATCACACGGGCTGGAGCTCCTGTCTATAGCTCTAATAGCGTCTGACAAATGTGAAAAACCCTGAAACTGAGGGCACCAGGAGATAAGTGAGCTCAACAGCCTCTGTTTTACTGGTGAGGAAAATGAGGGGAACAGAAGCAGCAAAATTACACCCACAAACAACTCTCTGAGCCAGGACTGTGAAGCTGACACTGCCCATGTTACACTTGAACACCTCTCCAGACACCTCCTCTAACGACTCCAGCAGGACACAGACCTGTCCAGTTTCCCCTAATGGCAGCCCCGTGGGCACTGAGATTTCCTAATAAACAAACACAAAGGTTTAAACATCCAAAAAGAAGCACCAGGCTGGGACCAAGAGCTCCAGAAAACTGATGGGTTGCCCAGAAACTTTTCCCCATCCCATTCCTATTTCCTTTCCCTGGCATGGGCCAATACCAACCCAACTGGCACCTTGGTGACAGAGGAGTGATAGGAGCATGACATCTCTGGTGTAGGTGCCTGGAGAGTGACCTGCAAAGACCTACCAAAGGCTGGAGAATGAAGTGGTGTGGGTGAGCCATGCCTGGCAGAGGTACCCATCTTCCCAGTCAGTATCCCTGCATTCACTGGGCTTCTGTCAACGTGCCCTTTGAGTTGCACGCAGACAGCAGCAAGGCCATTCAAGGACACCAGCAGGTTGTCCCTGCTTTGTATGCAGAGGCCACCATGTAAACAATGTTCTCTCTCCCAGTGGATCACCCGTAAATAAAGCATTTTACCAGTGGCTTCGCCTTCGGTGTTCACCAAGGGACCCACTGCTGCTCTCTGGAGTCACACAGTCGATGGGAGATGGAGTCACACGGGAGAGCAGCGTGAGAAGCAGTTTTCAGCCCACGCTTTCCCAAAGCTTTCTAGGGGCCAGCCACAAAATGCAAATTTAGAAGAAAAAAAAAAAAAAAACAACGTTAGACAAAACTCCTGTACATTTGAGGGGTTTGGGGCTGAAGTTTTAGAGCTCAGCCAGCCCTGATTAGAGCTGCTAACGTAAAATCTATTTTCGTGGCAAAAACCAAGCCTCCACATGAGGACCTGCTCCCAGCCCAAGTCCTCAAAAGCCTGTACCTCAGAGGGACCTTGCTTTGCACATCAGCTGTCCTGTTGCAGGAACAGCTCATGGCTGGTGCTCACCAAGTCTTCCAGATGCTACCACAGTCACACTGCACCAGCAGCTTGAGTGAAATTGGGTTCATGCTGCAGGAGGACAAGACCTTAGACAACAAGACACATCTGAAAGCACCTGAACAGCAGAGTGCAAAAGGTTGATAACAAGGAAGAAATTATATAAGTATCCATGGAATGAGTTAGAGAAGGAAACAGCTCTTAGATAGTAACAGTGATGAAGAATAGATGAGCTGGGGTGGTGTGCCAGGTACTGCTGCCTCCTTGGAGCCCCGTGCTGCCAAGCATCACCTCATTGCCATGGCTGCCCAAACACAAACCAGTGAAGCCAGCAACGGGCTGGATTGGCATCTCCCACACACCTGCGTCCACCAGGAGACACCTTGGGAGAGGTGGGTGCTCTCCACTTCCCACTGACATAGATCAGGAGCAATTCCCTGCAGTTCACAGAGCTAAAGCAGGGAACCGGGACGAAGAGCAATCCCGTCATGTGCAAGCAACCAGCTACTAATAAAATCACCCCAAATTTAGTTTTGGCATTTCTCAGCACCAGCCCTTTCTTCACACACATTTTTGTCCTGGGTGCCTGCCTGATCTCGCTCCATCTTTACCTTCCTTGAGTATGGCTGGGGAAAAGCAACCGGCCGAACCTCAATCAACCTGGATGACATTCTGTTACCGCCAACCCAAAATATCTCAGATGCTGTGATGCGTGATACCACCGCACAGACTCCTCTGTTAATATGCCGTCCAACCCAAATAAACCTTGGCTTCACTTTGGAACTGATCTCCAAATCCAGGAGCTCTGCTGTTTCCCCAGGCAGCCAACCCTCCCACAGGAATTTAACCCTCCCTGGCCAGACCACCCTCCCCTGACCCACTGCTTTTGTTCAAGCATCGTTAGGCATTTGAGCTCCTCACTGCAATGTAAGGAGGGGTGGGATGGCTTTTCCTGTCACCGGTTCTGGGATGGAAACAGCCATGACATCTCGCATCCCTGGCTGGCTCACAGCCGGGTGGGGGGAGCCGGCTAAACAAGCCACAGCTATCAAAATGCTGCTTCTTTAAAAAGGCTCTTCGCTGGCTGCAGTCAAAACCACGCTATGCCTAACGTCACTGAGTAACAGAAATAGCAGGCGTGAGTGAAGGGAGGAGAATGAGAGTATTAAGAGCGCACAGATTTCAAACATACTTGGCTGGGTAGCACGCTCCCTTCCTGCCGCTGCCTTTCCAGATGCGACGGAGCACGGGGATCTCTCGCTGTCTGCCCAAGAAGAAGGATACTCATTTTTTCTTTATTCTTTTTTTTTTCTTCTTCCAAGTTTCACCTCTAATACTACTAGATTTTAAGGCTACTAAATTCATTTTTATTTCATTTCTTGTAGGAAACTTCATCCCCTGGATTTAAAGGCAAGGTTTGAGCAGGAGAAATTCATTTACATTTGTAGCTGCTAGAATGTGCATGGTGCTCCTGTGTGATGAGAATGTAGAGGGAAAGGCAGGATTGGCTGGAGAAAATTGCTTAGACCGTAAGATGCTTGAATGGCTGCTTGGAATAACAAGCTCTGTATTGTACGTGTGTGTTTGTGCATGTGCAGGAGGGTGTGCATTTACCTACCAGTGCAGCGGTGACAGTAACTTTAGAACAATTCAAGGTTTCCCCAGTTTGCTTAATTTTCCTCCTCCGGGCGTCAGGACTTGCCTAGCTGCAGGCTCTGCTGGGAGGCAGGTAAAGTGTCCAATTTGAATCAGTGCTCTAGGAATTTTATGAATGAAGCAAAAAGCAGGTTCAGTGGAAGAGGAGCAGCGCGGGGAGTCGCGATGTGCTGAGCTCCCTCCGGCAGGAGCTGTCGAGCCAGGGAACCACGCAGACGGGCACCTCCACGGCACAGACCTGCTGCGAGTGCCCAGAACACGAAGCGAGGCAGCTGCAAGAAAACAGCACCTGAGCCATGGAAACATGCTCCTGAAAATGAGCTATCACAAATCCAACTGAGCTTGATAGCTGTGTGTGTGACCAGCTCCAGGCTTAGCTGGAGCATCCCACACAGAGCCATTTGTTTCCAACCAAGTGTGCCAGCAACCGTGTGGCAGAGGAGCAGGCAGAGCTCCCCGAGCATCTGCATCTTCTCCACATGTGATGCTTGCTGCTACCACAGCTCATACATGAACACCGATAAAGCAGAAGATGAGGGAGCAAGTAAGTGCCTGGGCAGGCTCGCATAACGTGTCCAAGGGAAGTGGGAGAGGACTGCACAGCAGGGGAGGGAGGAGGCAGATTTGGGTTTGTGATGTCCAAGGTGACATGTCCTGAGGTGCTGGGGAAGCTGCTGCAGATCAGCCCGGAGGAATGACAACCCAAAGGAGCACTGACCACTGCAGGAACACACTTCATCTCTTCCTCTCGGATATCTGTNCCCACCTCTATCTCAATTGTTAAGCGAGAAGACATCTCCCTCTGTACTGGATTGCTTTCTTTTATGCAGAGTTTTTGCACAACACCTCCAGAGCACCCCTCACCCACAGCACGTGTGAATGGGAAGAAGAGAAGATGAGGGCAAGTCACGAAGAGGATGCGTGTTGTCCATCCTCCACCGCTACAGAGGTCACTGCCAGGCTCTCTGTCACAAGGGCAGCCAGAGGAGGGCCCAGTGCTGTAATCCTGCTGCCAAGAGGCAAGGGGCAGGAAAAGGGCAAAGGAGTTAGAGCTGGAGTGGAGGTAAAGGTACACCAAATTCACTGGGAAAAGCTGCAAAACTTCACAAATTCCCAGGACAAAGCAGCCTGCCCATTGGAACGAGGAAGAGGGGAATCTCTGTCTGCTGAGCCCTGCAAGGGCAAGGGGGTCCAGCACCCCCTCTCACAATATTTTCCAAACAGAGACAACCTGAGCTCCATAAAATACAGGGCGTAAATGTGCTTCTGTGCGCACCAGCCTTTATGTTGGCACAGGCTTTTGTTATGCCTTAAAATTTGGGAATTTTAGCTGCTACTTCAGCGTTTCTCTCAATTTTGATCTGCCTTTGCCTACACCCAGAGCTCCTATAAATTCAAAGCAACACAGTCGTGACTTGTACAGCGTTGAGCTTGAGCTAACTGAGAGCTTCCACGTACGAGTGACTGCCTGCCCAGCACGCTGCAGAACGATCTCACACCTCGCTGCATAAGGCTGCTTGGACAGGTTCACGGCCAGGTCTGTCTGGAATGTATCTATGCATGGACACATGAAAAATCCGTGGGATGGCACTCGACAGTCAGCATGAAAAAATCTGATTTTGCAGACATAAAAAACACAGCCTTCAATTTCCTCTATAGATAGAAAATGCCTTTCTTCTCCATCAGTCAACTACAGTTTGAAACTGCAGGTCAGGAGATAGCTGGAGTTTCTTGTTTAAGGAAAGTTGCTCTAAGAAAACGCTGCAGACATGCTGGACAGGACTCTGAGTGCATCACTTACACAAAATAGACAACATTTGAGCTGCAAGTGGTAAATCCAAAGTTTTTTTTCACTTTCTGGGGGTCTTTCAGTTCTTCAGAGTTAAGAGCCTAGCAAAGAGGTTTAAGTAATCATGCTGATCGGTCTACAAGCTGCCGTTATGAATTTAGGAAGGATGTTTTTTTCTCCAACCCCAAACTAACTTTAAGGATTGCAGCAAGCCGTTCCAATAATCCACATAGACTCTCTTGCCTCTTCCATGAACACACTAAGGCACATCATTCCTCAAAGCTGTGCTCTTGTAATGCTAGCATGAATCTTACATGAGTAGCCTCAGTGCAGAAGACCTTTGGTACAGTGCGGATACGTACTCAGGGACAGGTAACTTCTAAATGATAATCTGTGTTGCTCTGGCAGATTTCTAATATGTTGGTTTCTGATGTCTTTCCTCTAGTGGATAATGCAGATCTTCCTTGGATGAGAATGGTTCACCATCTCCCAGCAGAGACGTTCCTCGGAGCAGAAAGAACAGACCTTCAGACCCCTGTGGCATGAACAAAGCCTCTGGCATTAAAAGGCCAGGAGGATGTCCCTAAACGACGAGCTGGAGAGCCACTTTTCTGCAACCCCCTACATGGTGACCGACACAAGCGAGGGCAGCCTGTTCAGAATCAGACCCAATGTCTCCACCAATGCCACTGGGGATGGCATGCCAGCTGCCGGTTCCATGGAGGACATGATTGCCATCTGCACCATCGGGACAATCCTCTCCCTCATGTGCGTGATTGGGGTGACGGGCAACGTCTACACTTTGCTGGTGATGTGCCATTACTTGCGATCATCTGCCTCCATGTACATTTACATCATCAACCTTGCCCTGGCAGACCTGCTCTACCTTCTCACCATCCCCTTCATCGTTGGGACCTACTTCATTCAGAAATGGTACTTTGGGGACATTGGCTGTCGCATCCTCTTCAGTCTGGACTTCCTCACTATGCACGCCAGCATCTTCACCCTCACAGTCATGAGCACGGAGCGCTACTTTGCCGTGCTGAAGCCCCTGGACACGGTGAAGAGGTCCAAGAGTTACCGAAAGGCCATTGCGGTTGTCATCTGGCTGGTATCGCTGCTGCTCACTCTCCCGATGCTCATCATGATCCAACTGGTGCAAAGGGACAACAAAAGCATCTGCCTGCCCACTTGGAGCAAGCTGTCCTACAAAGTCTATCTCACCATCCTTTTTGGCACCAGCATCGTGGGCCCAGGGGTAATCATTGGCTACCTTTACATCAGACTAGCTAAGATTTACTGGGTGTCGCAAACAGCGTCCTTCAAGCAGACCAAGCGGCTGCCGAATCAGAAAGTGCTCTATTTAATCTTCACAATAGTCCTGGTGTTCTGGGCTTGCTTCTTGCCTTTCTGGATATGGCAGCTCCTCTTCCAGTATTACGAATCCTTCCCTTTATCTCCTAAGGTGATGAAAAACATTAATTATCTGACAACCTGTCTGACCTACAGCAACAGCTGTATCAACCCTTTCCTCTACACTCTGCTCACCAAAAACTACCGTGAGTACTTGAAGAACAGACAGCGGTCCCTTAGCAGCAACAGTGGCTACTTCCAAAGGAGGAATCGATTTCAGAGGATTTCAGGGCGATCCCTGTCCACGAGCAGTCAGCACTGCACAGAGACATACGTTCTTGCTCACGCTCCTTTGGGAAACAGCAGTGCCTGAAGGTAAAAGATATCTCCGAGAACAATCAACACTGACTTTGATGTTGCTCTGATTTAAAATGTAAAGGCAAAGCATTAGCAGATCCATAATGTGCACACATTTAGTCCAGAGGCTGTGCCGTATGCCCCTTCTTATTTTCTTCTGTGCCACTGATTTCATGCTAGCAACATTCAGCCAAACATCTATCTAAATAGCCTTTTGCTTTTTATCTTTCTATTTTATAGTGTATATGTCCACAAGTAGCCTGTAACAGGGCCGTGTTTTTTAATAGTATCAGCTGTCTCACAGAGTTTAAAATTATGTTATCCCGTGAATAGCTGCAGTTTACTCTTCCTTTCCTTTAGCAGAAATGTTAAAATTGTAGTTGTGCGAGGACTGAAAACAATGAAATAAAGACAAAGCAGCTGATGTTTGTGACATGCAATTCAGTTCACATTTGGGGTAGGACTGGACAACTTGGATAAGGCATATCCAGGGGTGTTTGTCCTGGGTTTGGTTGTATTCATGTTTATTCTATACTCCCACATATGCACTGGGCTTGGTTCTCCATTCTCACAGGCGTCAGTAGTGGAGTTAACGCCACAGTTCATGTTAATAAGACAGGCTTCCCGTGACAGTGCCACAGTCAGGGAACACTCGGCACCCCCTGATGTGCTGACCCCAAACACACAAGCACACGGGTGGGGAAGGATCATCTACCCTGGAGAAGTGTCTCTGACCTCTGCCCTCCTCCAAGGAGGAACCAGGAACCTCTGACGTCGTTATTCTCAGGGCATCCATCAACAAACTGCAACATCCAGGTGAAGGACTAGACCTACGTTACCAAGTCTAAGAAGAAAGGACAGAGGGAAAGGAAGGTGGGGTGGGCAGATGTGACTTCCAGTGGGCATAGCTGGGCTATCTGAAGTCCTTAATATTCTCAATTATAAAAGCAAAAGTTCCTCATTAGTGAGATTGCTTGTCTTGTTCACAGGAGATGATTTTGCTTTACTGCTACAAAAAGTTAATATAGTCCTCTCTACACCAAGAATACTTTGCCTGTCCTGGCTTTCACCGATGATAAAGCATCGTTAGTATAAATATATCCCCCGTGGTGTCTGGCGCTCCTCCAATGACTCTAAAAGTACTTTCTCTGGGATGCTGCCAACATCCATACAGGAGTTTTATGCTTGCATTAGCCCTGTTACCTCATTAGCAAGGATACAACGATGCGGTGCCAACACAACTCTAACCAAGTTACAGAATTAGACACAAATTAATGCTTAAGAGTAAACTCAGAACTGCAGTGCAGCGTGCCGTTTGGCAGCAAAGTCAATTTGCTTATACAGAAACTGAATTTAGGTTTTAACCACCTATAGCCCTTCAAAGCATTTAAACGGTCATTGCTCATGGGGGGAGTGAAAGCTCTGCTTCCAGCCTCGCTGGGTGACACGACTGGGAAAGAAATTACCCTTTCCATGCATGGGCTTAAAGTTTTTTATGTATGGGGGAGACAGCACATGTCATGAAAGAGGACTCTCACGCATGCAGTTTGAACATTGAACTGTTGCAGAAACTGGAAGACCCTCATTCTGCGTCCCCATCCGCCTTCACATCAACCACCCACAGTGGTGCTGCGGGTTGGGGGTCTTACCTGTGCCTTGCTCGCAGAGCAGCACATCCTGCTGCAGGATTAGCCCTCTCCTCATTTTAGAAGGGCAGAAATACCACTACATTTGGCTATTCCCTACACTGACAGTACTTGTTAGTTTTCAGGCCCTCCTCAGGCTGGAGACACACTAGTCAATGCCCATTAGAGAAGGCAAAGCGTCACTTACCCTGCTGTGAGGAAGGTGAGAGGGAAGGCTTGCTATATTCATGAACCCATTTTCCGCTTATATAGTCAGGTGTTTATCATGGGTCAGAATGTAAAATTTGGCCTCATTCTTTTGGAAATTGCAATTTTAACTCAGAAACAGCCAAACTAGCTATTGTTTCCCACCGTTGCAAAGGAAAGCTACTGCGGGCTGAGCCTTTCAGAAGCACAGTCCGTCCTTTCTAAAATCAGTTAGTCAAAATGAGAGGGCAGTTTTGCAAATCTCAGCTCATCCAGGCTTTACACACCAATGAGGACAGTACAGAAGAGTTACCACAAGACATGGGAGCAGACTTGTCTCCAGAGTTACAGTCCAACCCCTTTGTCCCCAGTGGTACCACTCTGATTAACTTCCCCAAGCTCATCACCAACAACATGTCTCTCAGAAGACATTTCCAAAAAGCCTGCCTGGCTGTGTAGGTGCAACAAGCACCCTGAAGCAGCATGAGCAGTGAGGCCATGCCAGAGATCCTGCTGTGCCCTGGGAGCTGAGCTGGGCTCAACATGGAGGATTCCTGCCTCCCCAGGAGGACACACAGCCTCCCGCCCTTGGTCTCCATCAGTCTCGTTTGCCCTTTGAAGCTCCTGCTCTGCTTTCAGCAGGGGCTTGCAAGTGCGTTGTCAAATCAGCACAACAAAGCCAAGAAAAAAAGAAGACACCCAAAAATCAGGAAATGATTGCAGATGACATTTCTGTCAATACTGGGTCATCTTTGAATCATGAGATGTTTCATTCAAGCCTTTCGATTTCCACCCCAGGCTGGAGGTTTTTTTGCTCCTTCAAACACTTACATTCATCACCACTCAGCACAGGCAAAAATAAGGGAAGATTATTCCAACCCTAAATGTAAAAGCAAGGCTCTGAGCAGTTCACAAGCAACATGCGTCCCTGCTCTGTTCCCCAACTGACTTTATGGAACATCAGCCTTACTCAGATCCCAAACATCAGACACTTGTCCTCTTCCTGCAACCAAACAACCACAAGCAATTCGACCACGAGAACTTGCTGAATATAAACAGGGGAGCCAGAGCAGCCAGTGAGGTCCAAAGAAGGAACCTGCCTCCTGCAGGATATAGATTAGTTGTTTGATTAACAATAGCTACAAAAAAATCATTGTGCCCTATTTAGTCCTCCTTGCAGAAACCTATCATCACTCAATGATTCAAGACGTGATTTTTGCATAAACAACATTTGAAATCAATGTGGAAGGGATGTGTGTGTACACGTGTTCATGTGATTGCATACCCCAGACCATGCCCCTACACCTGCACCCCATTTGCTAGTTTTCCCTTCTCTGTGCAGCGAACCAGGAGGCCTTTCATTATCCTGAAGTCTTAAATCTCCCGGTCTCCAGTGTCCCACACACTAAATTTCACCAGCTGAACTCCAGTTAGAAGTCAAAACTCCAATTTTTTGCTAATTTAAGTCAGGGAGAACTTAGTGATGCCTCAAGACTCAAAGTATAGCTGTAACTATACCATGACAGGGTATCCAAAAAGGGCCAGAGTGGAGATGCCAGCTCCTGAGGTGCTTCTACCAGCTAGGAAAGGCCAGGTACCCACTCTGGTGGCTGAAACAGGCAGCAAACTACAGCTGGGGCCAGGCAATGCTTTCAGTTGGATAGCATCTTTGCCAGAAAAGGATGACGTTTGTGTTTATCCAAACTATCCGCAAATCCACCCAGAAATTTAAGAATCCTTCTGGAAATCATTTTTCTTCCTTTTTCCAAATACTGAATTGTCTCATTTCAGCCTTTAGGAGGCAAAACAACACAATTTCTCAATTCAAATTGAAGTTTTATTCATCAGTTTGCTTACACTTCATTTTAAAAAATCCTCTGTGTGTTGTGTTCAAACCACAGGACTCTTACAAAAAAGTCCCACAGATCAGGCAGGAAAGCCAAGAGCAGCTGCTCATCGCGCTGTGCATCCTTCTGGATAAAACCTGCCTGGGCTGGCCTTTTTTCCTACTTCTTGTCAAAATGTATGATCAATACCCGAGACCCTCACTCAGCTCTTACTACTTTCCCAGATAAAACTCCAGCTGTGTCCAGTGCAAGACTTGAGAATCCTTTGGAAGAAGAGCATCAGACCTCTCTCGCTTATTTGGACAGCTTTGCTTTAAACTGACACCCAGGCACACCAAATATTGCTTTATGCCCAGCTGGACCCAGCCCAGCTCTGCATGGGGATCTGTGCCACCTATATATTGCATAAGCTGTCACAACCTGGAAAAAAAGTGTCAGTTCCAAATTATTCTGATTACTTTTGCACCTCCAAATTCAATTCTTAAGTGTAAGTCCTGCTTACACGGTGGTGCATCCGGTTTGCATTAAGGATACTGACTTAGGCGTATCAGAAATGTGGTGAAGTCAGGATAACCAAGGAGGCAGTGTAGCAGCAGACAACAATTTATGCTGTAAGAGTAGAGGGGCATATTTGAAAGCAGGCTGGAAAAGGAGAGACAGAGCAAAAGCGGGGAATTTGTTGCCTATTCCCATTTTTTCGCTCTAGTAAAACTGAAAGCTAACTGTAAACGCTGCAGAAAAAAGATCTCACTTTGTTGAATGAGTGCCAAGCAGCAGACAAATCCGTTGTGGA
Source organism: Thinocorus orbignyianus (assembly GCA_013400375.1). Taxonomy (NCBI): domain Eukaryota; kingdom Metazoa; phylum Chordata; class Aves; order Ciconiiformes; family Thinocoridae; genus Thinocorus; species Thinocorus orbignyianus. The sequence goes on from VXBW01006470.1 coordinate 98,719, forward strand.
TATTAACAAATGAATTCACATGAGGAATAATAACCTTCATTTTACAGTGACGGACCCTTCACTAACTTTTATTATACAGGAAAGAGACCTCGGAGATATAAGTCACCAGCTTCATGCTCAGCAGCAATGCAAGAAGCAGACGCGCCACTCATGCCGAAAGGCATCAAGACCAAGACTGCTTCAACCCAGTCCAGCCGTTTCTGGTTTAAAATTCATATATTTTCCTCAATTTATCACCTTTCATGTTACTTACGCACAACATCAGGCAGGCTATGACCAAAACTACCTCACTTCATTTAGTGCACACTTCCAGCGGCTCTCAACCAAAAATGCTCCAGGTCTGAGTGATACAGGAAAAAGGACATAAATCCAACGTGGGTGCAAGTCTTCTCAGGCAGCTTTGAAGCCAATCTACAGCAGTTGGTCAAATGCCATTGGTGCAATAAACATTTTATGAGAAATTCTGGCTCTGTTTCATTCTGCTTTCCCAGGAGCAAACATTCCCATCAACCTAGTTTGAGCTCAAGGAGGCCACCAGTCAAAAAGTCAGAGTTTTATACGCGCACTGACAGCTTGCTGCTAAATCCAGTCCTCCCAAATGTTTGTCACTGGGAAAGGCATCTGTTTCCCAGAAGAGCTCATGTTTTTGCCACAAGAGAAAGTACAAATAGCACAAACTTAGTTTCAATGGCCAAAACACTCAAGCATGCATAATTTTAGCCATCATTAGATTTAATTAAGTGTCAAGCAGCTGCTGTTAGTAGTTTAAAGCTGCCTAGGAAGAGGATATAATAAAATAACATAGTAAGAATAAATATATTTTTTTAAAAATCAATTAAAGAACCTGCCTCAATGATAGAGCAAGACCAGATTGGATTTGTCATAGCAGCTCTGACTGTAGCTACTGTCCTGGCTGATTCAGGCATCACTCGTCACAGAGACATCGTGCAACTCCCTTAGCAGAGTTAATTCTTTGGCACCAACTGCAGTTCTAGCCACAAAACATCCAAGATCTGTCTTTTCAGATATGCCAAAGGCAGCACAAGTGGAGCACCCATCAACAGACAGATCCTCAAAATAAATTACTCCTTGTGGGAAAGAAAGGCAAACACCAGTAGTGAAGTATGAGCAGTTCTTTGAGCCCTATGCACATAAGGATTAAATATTACGACAAAGATTTCTAACTCTCAATAACTATGCTTTAGAAATAAATTTTTTTAAAAGGGGGGAAGATTTCTTCCATAGCACAGCAGTAGCAGGTAACTACATTCTTTGGGATCCAATATATCAACTACCTCTTCCAAAGTTCTCTTTTCCAAGAAATCTTGACTGCTTTCAACCATTGAATCTGGTGCACGCATGTGAGCACACGTGGGCAGCAATGGTGCCCTCTGGCTTTTCCTGTGTTTGTGTTTATTTGAAACACTAATGGAAGCTCACCCAGCCAGCCTCCTGCTGATTACTTGTTTAGTTTATGTTTTACTGCTCAATGGAGAGTGGAACATCACTAATTCATTAACTGAAAGCACTTTTTACAAGCAGAATTGTTGCACACAAAACGCCTATGTGAGTTGGTGAGTCACTAGTATTCTCTGATTATTCTTGGAGGCAAATATCTGTTCTGTGTCCAGAACAGAGACTGAAGAGAGGTCAGTACTGAGAACAACCAGGACATGGCAGAAGGACACAGTGTGCCATGAGCCTCTACAGCTCCTGCAGCCACCAATCCAGCTGCCCTCACAGGGCAACCTCTCTGGGGACCAGAAGTGCCCCAGGAGAGCAGTCCAGCTAAGCCACTTTGAAGATGCTGGACCTAACTTCAAATGAGAGCTCCAATGAAGTCAAGGGAGGAAAAGAATTTTGTGGATTTTATCCCTGTCTCATGTATTGCCAAAACATTCAGATAGTTTGGCAACATCTAGCAAAATCTGGAGAGGAGCTGGACAGGAGTAGAGCAGGCAGGTGGGTCTCACCTGGCATTGGCTGAAAGGGGCAGGTAGCCCATGGAAAAGAAGTTCTGACTATGAAGGTAATAGGGACAAACCACGCCTTATATATATCTCACTTAGATGAGATATGGTTCAGGCAGAGATCTCTGGAAGAAATACATGCATAAGTTTGCACAAAGTCCTGTATTTTCAACTGAGGCCACAAGTCTCTTATCTCACACAAACTGAGTTTACCAAGGAAACACTACAGGGCCAAGTTTCTAAACAGTAAAATAGATCGCCTTCCACTGGAGTCAGTGCAGTTGTACCAATTTGCCTTTAAAAAAAAATTTATTTTTAAAAAAAAAAAAAGACACTCAAAATATTTTTTACCCTTTAACTCCACTAAAGGTGGATTTCAGTTGTCCACACTAACAACAGTCGAGATAGCAAATGATCTCATGAACAGAAAAGTAATCCACTTACTGGGACCTGCAGTACTCAAAGGCATGGGCTACCCCAAGTCACACTAGAAACAGTAAAAAACAATATTATATAAAGTGAAATTTCCAAAGCTTTCCACTGCTTGGAGCATCAGAAAATGGTACATTTCCTCTCTAAGGGCAGCCTGTGCTGAACCTTCCTGTGCTGTTCCAGTCTTTTCCTTCATGGCTGGATTTCAGTACAGCAGCTTTGGCCATCTGGCTTCATTAAAACATCATCGTGTCCCCAGCTTTTCTTGGTGGACCAAAAATAGCAAGAGCAGTTTCCCATTTAGCAATCCCTCATTAAGCAGTGCTAGCTGGTGGGTTGATTACAATTTAGTTTAGGTAATTAAAGAAGAAAATATCTTTGTAAGCTGCTGGGGCTTGATTTACTTTCTGCTGTCTAAAAACTCTGCCTTGATTTGAAACCTTTGTCTGAAAAGACCTGCCTTTGGGTCAGCCTGTGACAGAATGTACCCTGAAGCAAACACCTAATGCTGCCACACTGCAGCAAGAGAGGAGCTTTCATTGACTCTATTCCTGACCAATGGATAGAGTTAAAACCTAAGTAACCTCCAAGAGAAAATAATCAGCAGCAAAGCACCATGCACAACAGGATCAGCCATGGAATTCTGGATGTACCGTGTTCATGCAGATCCCATTGCAGTTGTTCTTTATGGCTGCCCTTGCCCAGGGAGGTTGGGCTGGGAGGTAAGGAGCATTCCCATGCCCAGCTGGGAGAGGGTTCCTTCCCATCCATGCAGCTGCCACCCTGTCACAGGTGGAAATACTTGACATGGTTATGATTTAACAGTGATTTATATTATTAATGATTTTAGGTAGACCAAGAGGTCGAGCTTTAGCAGGACTTAATCATTTAACCAAATTAAAGATTCACAAAGTGACTTAGCAAAATAACTGTACGGTGACTTAATTACAGATTCAAAGATTATGATTCATATTAGTTTCTTGTAAGGTATCCCAAATCAATACATATACATAGGAGCAAAAGCATAGATTTCAAGCTTGTGCATATGCATATAAGCAAAGTATATAAGCACACACACACACAGAGTCTATAACCTCTGAGATCAAAGATCCCCTAGTATTGCAAGACTCTAACAAGTCAGCAGGTACCCCTCTTAACTCCTACACGTGCAAGGACAAGTTGAAGACCATCCACAGCCATAAAGATAACGTGTAGATCATAAACGTGTGAGTGGAGAGGTGGATGAAAGATGGGCTAGTCTTTAGTTGAAGTTTCCCTTTTCCTGAGTTTAGAATAAATACTATGCATTGGCATTCCTCAATGGGCAATAATTGAGACTCAAGAGGGGTTGACTCACCCCGGCCTTCTGCTCCTCAAGGTGTCTGCCTGAGTGGTATCCCAACTCAGGGGAGATACTGGCCACAGCCCATGGTGATCCAGAAGAGATCAAAGAGTCTTTACTAGAATTGCTACTTACAGGATCCAAAGTAGTTAACTTTCATCAGGTACTTTTCCGTTCTGGTCCAGCTCAGACAATGAAATATTCCAGTACTTTCCACTGGTTACACAAGCCCGGAACTTGGTAATTCTTGGGGTCCTCTGCTCTGTGGCATCAATCCATATATTGTCAGGAGTGACCAATTACAGTTATTATTTTCAAATGGCAGGAGCCATGGGAATCACGTACACTAAGGTGTCGCCACAGTGTTCTAGTTCATTGCCCTCCACCTTTTCTTTCTTTCACCTTGGACCATTTTTGGGTCGTTCTGGTCCCTTGTATAATTAAGTGGTCCAGACGGGGAGAAAATTGTGCCAAGAACCAAGAGGTCTAAAAGGGGGCAGGGGGATTGTACTACTACATCCCCTAAGACTCCCTGTCCAGGTTAAAGGAAGAAGGTTGACTATAACATGCACAGCAGCTGAACTCAGCAACTAAAGACCTTAAAGTTATCTTTCTCCCATTCTACAGGAACACTGGAATATTAAAACCCTTGACTGAAAAGAGAATCTTTGATACCTGGGTTTAGAGATCTTGAGGATTATCTTGAATGTTTTAAGAATCACAAGTACCTGCTTTTGACATTTCCCTTGGAGAAGAAAAACCTCCTCACAGCCCTGGTGGTGAAAAGCAAAAGCCCAGCCTATAGCCCCATACCCAAAGAATAAAATACCCTTCTGAGGGGCAGGAGGTGGTTCCTGTGCCCTCCTCACATCAGAAAAATCAGTGTGTCCCCACAGAACAGAGGAGAGCAAAGGGGACACGCTGAAGACACTTGGCTGAAATTGAAGACATTTTAGTTAAACTGGCTCCAACACACACTTTCGTGTGAACCCAGGAGAGCCAATTAATTTTTTGTGTTTAAGATTCTTGCCACTAACTTTCCCCTTTTTCCCCCAGTCCTTGTTCCTCTTTCCTATTTAGGATATAAACTCCCCAGGACACTGAGTGCCTCTTGCAAAGCCTGAAGATACTCAGTACAGCAGGGCCAAAAAGGTGACCGATGACTTCAAAAGCAGCTCTGACACAAACAACAAATTTCAGCTGCTCATGTTAAAAGCTAAAGTATTTACTACAGAGAGGCTTTAATCCTGTAGAAAGCTGGTGCCGTGGTGTCAGATGTCCATACACAGATAACACAGATCATCTGTGCTTCAGAGCATGGAAGCGGCAGGAGATGTCCCCACAGCGGGAGGGACCTTGCTCTGTGTGTGCCACTTGCTACCAGCTCCAGGGGATGGCTCTGCCCCTGCCCACACCAAGTTATCCAGCTACCTCCAGAGTCAGTGTGAAAAACATTCTCTTCCCCCTGCCTCCCCCAGTGAGCAGCCCTTCTGTCCTGCTGTGAAATGAATGGATATCTCTGGACACGTGTTTATGGAAGAGCTGCACTGGTATATTTGGAGCTTCTCTGACTGGTCAGCTAAATCCATCACTGATATGTAAAAATGCTGCCCAAAAGGATTAGTTATCATTTTGCATATCTTGGCTAAGGAAAGCAGGCTGAAGCCAGACAGCCCTCATATTAGTTAAATGGCGTTCTTTCTCCTTAGAGAGGCAAGCTGAATTCGCAGCTTTGGGAGAGTGAATTATCCACGGCACTGCCCAGTGCTGCACTAACACCTGTCACAGCTGCCCACAGCCATGCTGAGCCCACCAACCACACCTGAAAATTAGCTTTGAAGGGTTTAGAAACTGCAGAAACTGCCTTTCACGGTGCCTCCAAGTATCTGCATGCGTTACTCCATGCTGTAGCTCAGCAAACAGCAGAAGCAGGGCTCTGGGGAGGAGCTGGGAACATCAGACCAGAGCTGCGAGACAACGAGAGGAGGTGGCGTGTATAGAGAAAAGGGCTTTTGCAACTTCGGGTAACAGTCTGCCAAAGAGGGATGGAGAAGGGCTGTGGGTGTCTGTCTCCTCTGGGTTTGCAAACTGCTCCAGAAGAGCATGCGTCTCAGCTTCAGACAGGAGGAACAGTGGGTCAGGGTGTCCCCTCTACCTCTCCAGCAAGAAGACGAGCTCCCATCCAGGTCTGGGCCTTGAGCGAGTATCACTGCATCCCTGTTGATAAAGAAAAAGCTCACAATATTTACTTTCCTCACTGAAGCCCTTTGAGATCAATGCATGAAACAACGGTGCACTGTATATTTCTTGGATCTTCACTTGAGCATAAACTAACTAGTTCTATGTTTTCTTTATTTCTGAGTGAAATAACTTTCAAGAGGAGAAAGGATCTGCCAGGTTGGTTGGCGAAGGGAATAAGTCACACTGGGGTACAAGTAGAGAGACCCAAGGGCCCTGCCCAAGGCCACGCTGAGCTGAAACCATCTACCTGGCCTGACACAAGACACCTTCAGCCCCGAGAGATGCATCAGCTCCTCACTGCAGGACCTGGGTGAGTCTGTCCCTCCTGGGAGGCAAGCTGAAGCGTGAACACTGCTCAGCATGCTGCCTGCAGCTCACACAGAGGCAGGACAACACCGAGTTATCCTTGGCATGTCTCCCCCAGGCTGAAGCAATGCTTATAAGGGCGCTCTTTTAAATGAAAGAAAAATATACCCAAGCTGAGTTAAATGGCAGATGTTTCCTTGTAGTTTGTCGAGGGATGCAGAACAGGGTTGTTCTGGCACCATCCAAGGCGGCACCCTTATGGAGGGCTCTCTGTCTCCATTTTATTTATTTATGTACTTCTTGTCAATCTGCAGTTCTCTCTCAAGGCTGTGCAGAGCCTGCGTGGCAGAGGGTGGCAGGGACTTGCTGACGCCCACCTATGGACAGCAGAATGACCAGGTAGGAGAGTGAATGCACATCAGTGGGCACACTTGTGAAAAGTGACTGTGTAATCCTTTCGTGCACAGCAGAGGTGTGCGGCATTCAGTGCAGGCATATGGCTGTGCATGTCAGCAAAAGTACCACATTCCTCCTAATCTGCTCCGAGGCAGCTCTGCTAACAGAATTCCTGGTGGATCAGCAGCAAAAAATAACAGAGCTGTCTTACAGTCCTGGAAAAAGCAATTGTATGCTTTGAGTAAAGGGTCACAGCGAGACAAATCAAGAGACACTTGCACTGATTTTCATCCAAGGAATTTTCCCAGACTTTCCCAGAGATCTGTATTGCATCTGCTTAGCATCACCCTACAGCCTCTAACCATCTCCTGCTACAAGATTCCAAATCAGCTTAGCACAGCCAGGGGAATATCAGAGCTTTGTAACGACAGCACCTAAATCCCCCACAGGGAGGAACAATTTGTCCTTCATCATTCCTGTAACCGAAATCTAAAATGGACTGCAGCAAATTTCTGTACATGTTCTCTGCATCTATTACACTGGAAAAATCTCAACAGCACCAACATGTCAGAAGAACCATTACAACCAGCAAACCCAGGTCAAGATGGGGTACTGAGCAAGGGCCCAGCTCTGCACGGGTAGGGCGAGCAAAGCATCACCCGAGCAAGAACTTTGCTACACCTATAATTAAAGGAACATACAAACAGACGTGAGGACTGCCCAGATCCAACGTGGCCCAGGAGCTCAGTCTATTAACAGCCAGAGGTATGGGGTGAGACCCCATCCCAGCCTCAAGCAGGTGACCTCAGTGTCCACATGCCCTTCTACAGCCTATGTTGTAAGGGCACCACATGCCTGTTCTCCATCCTGAGGAGAACTTGCCTCTCAGTAGGGGCTAGACCTAGTGGGGACTTTCCACACACAGCCCTAGGGTAGATCTGCATCGCTCAGGAGTCATAGCATCAACACATCTCATCCTTAAATTTGATTCATAACTCTGTAGATGGGAATTACAGAAAATTTGGCTGGCTCTGAAGTTAAATATTGCAGGAACAGTGTGCACCCTCTATAACTAGCAGAGCCTAAACACTATCAGTCAGTACCTGACAGCAACTACCTGACGGTATAATTGGCATCGTACAGTATGTGGTTATCCTACAGGAAATTGTACCTTGCTGGACCAAACCACAAGAAAAGGGCTTGATATAACTCTGCAGCTCAATGCATGGGGGCCCTACAGCAAATCCCTATTATTTGAAGCACAATAAATATGGGACCAGTTCAAAGGCCACCGCAGACAGGGAAGAGCAACCCACTGATCTCAGCAGGCTTTGGAACAGCCCCCGTAGGTCCATGAATTCCTGCTGTCTCAGGTCCTTGCCCACGTTTTGCAGCACACAGTTACATCTCACAGATCCCCTGTTCACCTGGATGTGAAACAAATGCTTCCCGTTTTGGTGGACATGGAGACAGGGAAAGCAGGAGAGAGCACAGAGAGGGAGCAATCTTTTTTTCCTTGCCCTCTTGACCACTACTGTTTTCTGTGAGAACCCCCATGGCATTCAATACATCAGAAATTAAAGAAGCTAATATAGAGAAACAGCAGGTGTGCATGGGTGGGAAAGCTTTAAAATAAGCCCTTTAAAATTAATTCTTAGATAATGATATTGTATCTGAAGTTACTTGGATAATGGCACATTAACAGCTGGCAGGACCAAGGGTGCCTATTCTGCTCACACAGGCACAACAGAGATATGTGCTTTATCTCACAGCCATCCTGGGTCCAAAACACATTTCTCTGAAGATTTTCATTCACCCTCAAAGCACTTTGAAAACACAGAGCTGTTTAACCAATTATACACCCAACTCTTCCCTTGTCCTCCCTATTTCTCAGCACTGCAGTTTGAGCAAAAAAAAAATGCTGGCTCCATCCTCAAAAGTGTGCTCCTTTTTTTGCTGTCTCACACACATTCACTTGTCTCCCTAATTCCCAGCCCCTTGCTCATCTCGTCAGACTGAAGCGTTTAACTGCACAAGATTGCCTCAAGGGACTAGCAAAAAGATTTACCAGATCCTTAAGATGTGGAAACTCATCCAGAGTCAGAGGAGCATACTGTGGCAATTCAAGAACTGCTGTAGATCAACCTCTAATTTTACAATCTGTAAAATAACTCCAAGAGTTTTCAGCGTGGCTCCTAGAAAAAAGGAAAGGGGATGTTTTCTCTTTCCTTGGGCAGATGCATTTACACGAGGAGTAACCTTCAAAACTGTCACCGATCAGTCAAATCCCTATAAGCAATTTGAGCACAACCTTCCCACGGAGCTGGGCTGTTGCGTGGGGCTCAGATATCCACCAGCAGTACTGGGCTAGAGCTATAGGGCATAAAGTGCTCTCTACTGCCAACAGGACAAGCTGGCCCCGGGGCATTAGGAAGAGGAAAGCAACCAGGTCCCGCCTTTTCCAAGGCCTAAGGAACAAATTCATGTTTCAAGTCAGTGTCAAGAAACAGATATCAAACACTTTGGCTGCTGGTGCTACTACAGCAATGAGAACAGACGAAGCAGACACGTGTCTAGAAACCAAGACCATATACACCAGGTAAGAAAGGAATCTGAATCCTTCCATGCAGAAATGGGATTGTCACTGATTTTTTAGCTAGGAGTCACCCTGGAATGTCATCTTTATGGAAATGTTACCTTGGAATTCACTATGGGTTTCTTCAGAAGGGTTTGGCAGTTTTAACTTTCTCAGTAATAGACACTTTTTCACCTTATGAAGTCACCAGTCTTCTAAATTTCTCTCTCCATCCAAGACAGAGCACAGACTGAAATCCCTGTGGAGTGTGAGGAGGGGGGCTTAGCCCAGCAGTGAGACTGGGAGAAACCCATACTGACACGGTGCCCAGTGTGGAGACGGCTCTTGGTCTCACCTCCCACAGGTGGTGAAATTTATTCCAGGTTTTTGTTTCCTTTGTATTTTTTTCTCCCCCTAAATGATCCTAAGTCTCTGATGGGACTCTGCATTTTGTTTTATTCCAATCAGCCGCAACTCTAGTGGCTTTTGGACTGCAGAAAAGCAGAATGAAAAAGCAGACAGCAGTTTTGAGAAACAACACACAGACATCCTAGTGCCAGCACTGACGTCATGCTGGAAAGATATTTGAAAGAATTTAGTGGCTTGGTATCATTTACTCCCAGAAGCAGCGACTACCTAAAGCACTCCAGCATGGTTTGTGCTCAGGAATTCTGGTCTCTACGTGCTCAACATGCGAACAAAGTCAGGTCTGTATCTCATGCTACAGCGTCAGGACGGGCTGAAGTGTCCTGGACTTCTGGTATTCAACTGTTTACAGCAATTTAAAGATCATCTTTACTGGCTCAAATGTGAAAATCCCCATCCGCAGGAGATAACCTGAACCAAGGGACAGGACTTCATGGGATAACATCAAGCAGGATCCCCTTGGGTCTGTGTAGAGGATTGGGTTCGCCCAGTGGTCCACTGGCAGTGAGGTGCTGGACAAGTCTGATCTCACAAGTCAAGGACAGGGATATGCTACAGGCTTGCTTAGCAGAAAGGAAAAAATAAAAAATAAAAAACACAAAAGACACAAGCAAGTGACAGTAGGAGATGTTGTCCCTTTCTTATCTTCCATGTGTCAAACCCCACCCCAGCCCCCAGCAGAAATAGGGATATACTGCAGAGATTGAAGATGGAGCCAGGCTCCCCTTGGGTAGCAGGGACCTGATTGCATCTGAGCAACCTGCTCTGGTGGGAGGTGCCCATGTCCTGCACCCTCCTCCAGTACATGCCCCAACCCCAGCCTGTGGAATGGCAAGAGCTGTCTTGGCAGAGAGAACCTTCATGTTCCCGCCACAGGAAGGGCTGGTTTCCAGCAGCAGGACCTTCAGTGCAGTAGGGAGCAGCAGTGGGGGGTACTGCTCACCCTGGGTAGGCACAGAGGTACCACGCTGCACTCCTACGAGCCGCTGCCAGCCTCTCTGATGCCAGCAGGACAGCATGCTGCAGAGGATGGCATCAGTTTTTTCCACCATGAGAGCTGGTTTTAATTAGCTCCTTCACCTCAAAGGGAACATGCAAACTTTCAGGATGAAGTGGGACCACTGACAGGGCTGGGGATGCTGGGAGAAAAATATCCTGCAGAATAAGTAAGAGCACTTCTGCTCCTGTTATTCCACAGCTTTACCACTGTATTCTCAGCAGGTAAAACACAACCTGTGCTGACAGCAGGCAAAAGACACCTGAATCACATCCTGCTTCCTCACCATCCAGTAGAAGAGGATCAAAAAAAACCAAACCAAACCAAAAAAACCCACAAAAAAGCACAAAAAAAAAAAAAAAAAAACAACAAAAAAAAAAAAACAGCCAACATTACAGCTAATTATTTACTTGACAGACTTTGGATTCAGAAATTCTCTCTTTCCAGATACCAAGATAAACACTAATAATAATTTAAAAAAAAAAAAAATCAGAATTTTTACTTCCATCGGTTATCTAATAAGGCTTGTTACTTGCCCATCACTGTTTTCTGTACAGGAAGCTTTCCAGCAAGTGTCACAATCAAAAAGCACGGTAAACTGAGAATTGCCAGGTTTCTGGTCTGATCCTAAGCCCATTTTGAAGCCAGAGAGACTCTTTGAATGAGGTCCTAGGTGATTTGGCAGATTTACAGAAGGATGATTAGTTCTGAGTGACAAAGCAAGAGGTGCTCAGAGGCACAAGCTCCTGGATGCTTTAGCTTTTCTGTCAGTACTGTCTCTGTGTGGGACATCTCTCTACGTACCTACACCTTTTTTTGCTCAGTCCCTGACATAGTATCTTTTGTTTTAATTATTATTTTGATGCATAATACATGTTGTCATTTCATATTCATTTAAAAAAAAAAAGTAATTCAAACTCTAGAACAGAAAAAGCAGCACAGTCCAGACTATTTAGGTGCATTTCTAAGAAATCCAGTGTTTTTGTGTTTGAAAAATTAAAAGCAGATCCTGCCATGAATTTAAGAATACACAAATAACTTTGAAGCCAATCATTCAAGATCAGAAAGGAGTCTTCCACCTCCAGGCTGGGGAGAGCCAGTTGCCCCTGTCCCAACCAGCAAGTACAACTGTCTCGTACCCAGCAAGCGGTGGGATGGGTTTTCTCCAGAGCTCAGCACTGCTTGGCTGCACACAGTGGTGACAGACACTACGGAAAATAACTAAAGCTGCATCACAAAGGCAAATGAAAGCTGCAGCCCTTCTCCTGCCCACAAGGGTCTTTTTTGCTGCAGCTGGAAAGCCCTGAGGGAACCAAAGCAAAGCCCCCAGGCTAGCCAAGAGCTTCCCAGAGGTTGAACATGATGCCGCTTCTAGTCCAACACAACCAGAAGAAAAGGGAGATTTTGCTGCTTGTCCTTTCCTTGCCCTGTCCTTTCTCCATCTCCACTCCTCCTCCCGCACACCTCTCCTCTCCAGCCCCTGTGGCAGCCAGTGCAGGATGCAAGAGCCAGCCACCACTCAGCAAAGAGCTCTGGCACCCGAACAGCAACATGAAACAGTCTTAAACATCACAGGGTGCCAACCAACATCTGACCACTGGTTTAGACACAAGCTTTTACACAGAGCAGAGCCTTTAAAATGGATCTAGGTACAGCAGAGAACCCCACCCTAAGCATGGCCAGCTCAGCTTCCCCCTCATTAAGATGAGGGAGCAAATTAAGCCTGGAACAAAAGGCTCCGTATGGAGCATGCAACCTGGCATAGGATATTCAAGAGGCATACCCCTCATAACAGGTTTTTTCAACAGTGTGTGTCACTGGTCTCCTTGTCTAGTACCACAGGTTGGGATTAGGTGAATTGCTAAAGTCATAATCTGAAAGGGAAATGGGGAAAATCCTGTGGCCAAGACCAGAATCATGAATGACTGTGTCCTGGAGAAATCTGGCAGGAAAACGGGGGCCCATGTTCTGTGACCACCCCAGCCAAACCCAGCATCTGGCCATCCTAAAGTAATTCCTTCTTTGCCTTGCCTCATGTATTTGAAGGGCTTGGCAAGCAAACAGTGCTTAGCACTACCAACTCCAAGAAGAGCTGAGACACCAACAGATACAGCCTGAAGCATCAGATGAGTGCAAGAAAGGTCCTACTGTACACTATGGTTTTGCTGGCACTTCTGCTACTGCCACTATCATGTCTCATACCAGCTTTAAATACAAGTGGCAGAGACACACATGCACCCCAAGCTAGAGTACAGAGATACAACCAACGGGTGGCATCTATACTGTTTTATCCAGCATCTATCACTTTGCTACTCCCATTTGAAACACATCAAATGGTTGCACAGGGGATGAGTAACTTCTGAGATGATCAGAATGTAATGAGAAATCATCACCGGTGCTTCTCACCACAGACGTCACTGGCTGGGTTAACTAGGATTAACTTCCCTTGGAAAGAAGAAAGAAACCATACCTTATGCTGAAGCACTAAAGCCATCAGGCACACTTCTCCCTCTCATTATCTTCTCTATGTCAATTCATCTGCACCATGAAATAGAAGCCAGCAAATTCATTAAACCACCTGCACGATGTATCTGCCCCACAACACTTTTTGCCCCTCAGTTAATGAGTACGGGGAAGAAAAAAAAGGAGAGATGTGGGAACAGTTCACTGTTACCTCTACAGAGACAGCAGTCACCTTCATGCTCTGGGCAACTGATGTATTAACAACGTATTAGAAGTGACAAGTTCCAAGAATTCATGCAATCGAGACAGTCTTCACTTGCCACAATATAACAGACTGGAAAAGCTTCTGTCGTGATGCTATTAACTGGATCTTGAACCCAATTGCACCTCCTGTGAGATGGCTCTTTTGCATCCACAAGAGACACGGGGGCATCACAGTAGTGCAAAATAACTGTAATCAGCAACTGCAAGGTGGCCAGAGCCACATCTCAGAGCAAAGCCAAGACAATGATTTATTCTGTGTATTTTCCTTCTCTTCCTTTCATGATTTACAGAAGACCCACTCGTCACTTTCTCAACTGGATTCATTTCAAGCAGCTGTTTCTTCAAAGCACGCTCTGATTTTTATCACTCTAGTGTGGACTGGACACTGGTGTCAGATGGGATTGCTACTGGTCCCACTCTTGATGAAACGTACTCGCAGACCTAGATTTCTGATGAAAATTTTCACACTTGCAAATCGACACATTTGCTTCTTGCAAATAATCACTCACAGTAGCTTTTCCCAAAGGTATTCCTGCCAGCAAATGCATTATCTCAAGTATTTGGGGATTTGACCACAAAGAAGGTCACAAAAACCGGCAGCAACAAAATGCAACGTTCAATTTGACAAATATTTACCAAAAGAATGACACCCAGCCTCTGTGGCAGCCGTTCCACAGTAATTATACTCCTTGCATCTGTGTCTAATTTAGAAAGCCTGAACGGAAAGAAAATGCTAGTTTTCTTTTGGGGAAACAAAATTTACCTTGAGTAAAACTCTAGGCTCACGCAACCAGCCACCAAAAGTCCAGCAGAGCACCGAAGCAGCTTAAGGATAAATTTTGCCAGCTGTAGGTTACAGAAGTCTGTGTTTAATCAGTTTTGCCTCGTAAGTCCCTGGCAGCAATGTGAAGTGAAAGCGTGGCAGATTTTGAAAGGCCCCAGTCTGAGGGAGCTTACACATTCATACTTGTCACTGATGATAGAGAGAAACCTTTCAAAAGGTACTCTGAGAAAATTGTTTTCTGTAATTACAGAGATTTATGTCTCTTACAGTTCTAGGAGGTTCACTGTTATTGGGGAGCCCTCAGCACAGAGGAATCAACAGAAGAAAAACATAATATCATGTTTGGATGGAGGTTGTATCATCATACCCACGGGGTAAATGAAGTGACCAACTTCAATGTTGAGTTGGGAGAAAATAAAGCAACCCCTCTCTTGGTGGAGGCAGAGACTACAGGAAGAGTCGCAAATCACCCTGGTGGGCAGAAAAAAAGCCATCAGAGCTGGGAAGCAGTGACCACATTTTGGTTTAGTTCCATAGGGCAGATAGGAGCAGCTCATTATTGAAGGCACTAAGTTTGCCAAGTTTTCTCATTAATGGTGCACATTTATGGGGTTACTCTGCAACAATTTTCATGGCTTGAGTGTATTCAAGCCATGAAAATATATAAGGAAGAAATTCTTTGCTGTGAGAGCGGTGAGGCCCTGGCCCAGGTTGCCCAGAGAAGCTGTGGCTGCCCCATCCCTGGAGGGGTTCAAGGCCAGGCTGGATGGGGCTTGGAGCAACCTGATCTGGTGGGACATGTCCCTGCCCAGGGCAAGGGGGTTGGAACTCGATGATCTTTAAGGTCTCTTCCAATTCTAACTATTCCATGACTCTATCAAAGATGGTGCTTTGAGGTCTCATTTAGGGGTAGGGTATCTAGAGTAATCCATACAAGAGTCCTAGCCACAGCCCTGGATTTTCCCAGTCCTGTATAACATTAAATTTATCATTTAAATAGCACCCAGTTGAGATTTCAGCAAATCAAATATTTGGAAAATAAATGTCAAACTCCATCTAATGTTATTTAGTTCATACACAGGGCAGAAATAATGAATCCATAGAGATGTAAATGAAGGACTTTTAAAACCAAATCTGTCATTGCCTTATCAGAATTACAACAAGATACTATGCCCCCAACTCCCACAGGTTTTTACCAAATCTTAGATGCTCTGGCTCCTGAAATCCCTGGATGGTTGGAAAATCTCATTTTTCATTAAAAATGAACAACAACAAAAAAATTTAGCCCCTTAAATTGCATAGATTAGTTCATAAATATGAAAAAGAAGACAGAAACCCAGGTCTAGTTTCTCATACTACCTTGTGGTTCCTAAGCCAGCCCCAGGCCACATACTTCTGGTTTAGCTCAAGGCTAATGCTCCCACTCCCCAGCACCCACAGATTCACTGTTTCACTGCCTGCCCTCAACCCCTGACTCAGCCCATACATCTTGAGAAAGCCTTGTACCAAAGACAAGGGCAGGACAAAAGAAACAANCCACACTTCATGGCACAAACTGCTTTAAAAATTAAAGCCCTGGAATGTAAATCCAGGGCAGGCTGGCTGCTAGCCCTGGCTGCTCCCTGCTGCCTCTTTGCCAAAGGGTATCTGGTGTCAGCAACAGAAAGAGGGGCAGAAGCATTTAAAAAAAAAAAANTCCATGACTCTATCAAAGATGGTGCTTTGAGGTCTCATTTAGGGGTAGGGTGTCTAGAGTAAACCATACAAGAGTCCTAGCCACAGCCCTGGATTTTCCCAGTCCTGTATAACATTAAATTTATCATTTAAATAGCACCCAGTTGAGATTTCAGCAAATCAAATATTTGGAAAATAAATGTCAAACTCCATCTAATGTTATTTAGTTCATACACAGGGCAGAAATAATGAATCCATAGAGATGTAAATGAAGGACTTTTAAAACCAAATCTGTCATTGCCTTATCAGAATTACAACAAGATACTATGCCCCCAACTCCCACAGGTTTTTACCAAATCTTAGATGCTCTGGCTCCTGAAATCCCTGGATGGTTGGAAAATCTCATTTTTCATTAAAAATGAACAACAACAAAAAAATTTAGCCCCTTAAATTGCATAGATTAGTTCATAAATATGAAAAAGAAGACAGAAACCCAGGTCTAGTTTCTCATACTACCTTGTGGTTCCTAAGCCAGCCCCAGGCCACATACTTCTGGTTTAGCTCAAGGCTAATGCTCCCACTCCCCAGCACCCACAGATTCACTGTTTCACTGCCTGCCCTCAACCCCTGACTCAGCCCATACATCTTGAGAAAGCCTTGTACCAAAGACAAGGGCAGGACAAAAGAAACAAGGTTATGGAAAAAAGGCCATTCACGTTTTTCTGATGCAGTGTTTCCCCACTAAAATGGCAAATCCCTGGAGACAGTATCACCAGAACTGACCCAAATCAGAACCCTGTAACAAGAGGCTCACAGACTGCAAGGAATTTGAGAAGCTGGCTTTCAACTGCACTTATACGTTGATTATAACAAAGAGCTACATACACTTTGAATGAATAAAAAACACTTTAAATTTCACTCCAGGTCAGGGTTTGCTCCGGCTGCAGGACTCGCTCCCTGAGGCAGGAGACTGAAAACACTTCACGTAAGCACACTGCTGAGGTTTTTCCTCTAACTGGAAATGTTCCTTCTGTTATTCTGAACACTTTGTCCACACTTCATGGCACANCGTGTCCTGGGGCAGCATTCCCAGCAGTGGGGCAATGGGGGGTGGTTCTGTCCCTCTATTCCACTCCTGTGACAATGTGTCCAGCTCTGGACTCCTCAGNTATCCATGCAACCAACCAGGCCCTTCTGCTCTGTGCCACACAAAAAAAAAAAGAGTGAAAAGGGGTGCATGGAGCTCCTACTTCAGACAAAACAAGCCCTCTGTAAAATTGCAGCCCAGAAAGCCAGCCGTGTCCTGGGGCAGCATTCCCAGCAGTGGGGCAATGGGGGGTGGGTCTGTCCCTCTATTCCACTCCTGTGACAATGTGTCCAGCTCTGGACTCCTCAGCAGATGGACATGGACCAGGAGGAAAGTCAGAGGAGGCCATGAAGACGTTCAGAAGGCTAGATCCCCTCAGCTGGGAGGACAGGCTGAGAGCTGGGGTTGTTCAGCCTGGAGAAGAGAAGGCTCTGGGGAGTCCTTAGAGTCCTTTCCACTACCTGAAGGCGGCCTACAGGCAAGCTGGGGAGGGACTTTTTACAAGGACACATACTGATAGAACAAGAGGTAATGGGTTCAAACTTGAAGAGGGGAGATTAAGATGAGATATCCGGAAGAAATTTTTCCCTCCGAGGGTGGTGAGACCCTGGCCCAGGTTGCCCAGAGAAGCTGTGGCTGCCCCATCCCTGGAGGGGTTCAAGGCCAGGCTGGATGGGGCTTCAAGCAACTTGGTCTGGTGGGAGGGGTCCCTGCCCATGGCCGAGGGGTTGGAACTCGGTGATCTTTAAGGTTCCTTCCAACCCAAAGAATTCTATGATACACTCCCTTCACATTTCCACTCCACATACAAATTTTGCCCCAAGACCATATGACTGCACCTCTTGAAATGGCTTTTTGAGCCATCAGCATAGAGGGAACTATAAATTTGGGGTGAGAAACACCCAGACATGCTGCCGCAGGGTGGGGCTGGGGACAGCTCGCTGGGAAGAGGGAGCAGGCACTGCATCAACCACCAATGCACCCGCCCAGCCACGGTGGCAGGAACAAGCAGGAGATGTATCCACCCACCCAAACACCTCCAGTGCATGGGAACACAGCCAAACGAAGCAACCTGGTCCAAGGCCTGGCCTCCAGATGTTCCCAGGTAAGATAAACAGCATTGCACTGAGGTGATCAGATTTTTTCCTCCCTTCTGTTCACTCCTAACTGAATGAGGGTTAAGAGGGCTGAAGTGCCTCCACATTGAGAGTGTTCAAATGCAGTTATCTAACTCATATTACAGAAAGAAAAAAAAATAAACACAAAAAACCAACCATAGCCCAGCTTAGTCATGATAAAGGACTGCATTCCTGGGCCCCTGTTTTATCAACATAACAGCCAGAAAAGAGGTTTTGGCCCCAGATGATATGCGATAATTATCTTGACAGCAGTACTTGCAGGACCTATCTTTTATGTTACTGCCTGTGTTTTTAACATTAAACTCTCCATCACCATATTTAAGGCCAACAGAGGGTTTACGGGACAAATGCCAAATATATTAAAAAGGTTTCATCACGTAAAATTACATCTTAAGCACTAAAGAGAAAAATGAGAAATTGGTAAAGGCAGATGCCGGAGCGATGAAGCGAATACTGGAACTCTTTATCTTCATAGAAAAATGACCGGGTAGCTGCTGATTTGATGTGTAGCAATTAAAGAGTAATTTACACAGTGCCACTTAGTGACAAGTATAATTATGTTCTACTCAGAGTACGTATCAGAAAATAATTGCCTCCAGCTGAGCTAGAGTTTGTAACCCACTAAAAGGGACTTCAATGATTCAACCAAACATGGATTTCAGCTAGAAAGTTTATGACTGACCAGAAGATCACAGGCATTGCTCACAGTTCTTTGAAGAAAATGGCAGGAACAGCTTGATCTCCTCTATGTAAATAATTGCATTGATCTGTGCAGAGATCTATAACAAAGATAAGAGGTACAGAAGAAATTGTGACATTTCTAGGACAGATCACACAGTTCAAATTCACCAGACCCTGGTGCCTAAAAGCTTTAAAAAAAAAAAAAAAAGTTGGTGCAGCAGTGCCAGATAAGGTCAGCAGCCAAAGTCCAGTGGATAAAGCATGTCACCAGCCTCATGAGTGCCCTCCAGAAATATAAGAAATGCCTACGGGAACTGCCTAGCCCATACAGGGACACACTCACTTTGACTCTGGGCTGTGGCTATTCCAAAAGACATCAGGTACCACTCCCAGGATGCTGCTGGAACTAATTATATCAGTCCACATAGAAATAAAGCACCAGAGCACACAAATCTACCTGACGGTAACACTTGCATGAAAAATAAAGTCTTATATTAAGCTGCAAACAGGCTTGAGATCTTCTGTAGAGCAGAATTGCTTGGCTACATACTACAAAAGAGACCTTCAGAGAGGCTGTAGCTCTGAATATGTCCCCAAAGTTTTTCAATAAGGAGGAGGAATTACAAAAACATAATGGCATTTATGAGCACGTACTCAGTGTTTCGGTGTTTCTCTCCCCAGACTCCACTGGTCTTTGGACTGTTCTCAGCTGAGAGCTGCAACGTGAAAGGGCACAGGATGAGGGTGTTGGAACAGGAGATGGGGCTGTAGCAGCATCACTGAAAGCCAAGTGAGAAAGATGCTGTTTAGAATGGTTTCAGAAAATCTTGGGATAGTGTGACCCTAAAAACACAACTTAAAGCTGAATAGGACCTAGGCCACACACAGAGATTTGGGAATTACGAGAAATACTAAGAATTTCTCTGAAGGGAATAAAGCCAAGCCTACCCTTTCCCCCAGAACCTACAGCTGATACAGAGATCTCATTTACCATCAACACAAAACAGAGTGACATGAATATTCATGATGAACCCAAAGTAAGCATGAAGAGCAGTTCAGAGCCTGCTGGGTACCAGCAGGCTGCAATGCAATGCTGAGACATTCAAAGTATTAGAGTCAGTCCAGATGTGCAACCCAGGGCAAGCAAAGCTCCTCATGGAGCCACACATGGACCTTCAAACTCATGGCTCAGACTCATTCTCAGCAGAACCTCTACCCCTCCCCACCAAGAATCCAGCCAGTCCGTCTGTAAGGACACTGATGTTGTCTTATGATCTGGGGTGTACTTGTCCAGCTGCGTTGCACTGAGCAGCAAGAAGCACAAAAATAAAGCAGGACTAGAGCCCAGGCCACAAAAGTTGAGCTCACCAATATTTTACATTGCTTCTTATGGCTTCTCCTGGATTTTATCAACCTGTTCAGGGGAACAGCAGCAGTACCTGAGGTAGTTTGGATTAACTACCATGATATGACTTAAAAGTACAAGTGTAAAAATGCATCAAAGTGTGGGATGTCAACTCAACATTCAAAGTCACCTTAAATGAAAGCTCGAGGCATCTTCTCACACTTATTTATTTTCCTCATCCTCTAATGTGAAGATGAGAGGTGGCATAAGTCAAATTTTACCTCTCATGTCAGTTCTGGTTTCTAACTGGAAAAGGACTCTGAAACAAACTCATTAAACAGGTGAGGTGGGTCAAGAGTTTACCACACCTGCTCATCACTAACTCTGTCCCTTTGCCATGGATGACTCCACAAAGGAGAACTGGAACAACAGGACTTGTTGTTGTACTTCCTCATCACCGCCCACGTGAGCGGGGTCCTTCTGCAGGACAGCCTGGTGCTCTCCCATCTCTCACCTTGCTGGGTGACAGCTCCAGCCAGATGGCTGGTCTCAATCTGCAGGAAGAGCCTAGCTAAACCAGAGCAGCCAGACCTTCAGTTCCAGTCCCTGGTCCTGCAGGGCAGCTATATGTCATAGAATGAGCGGAGAGACCTCCCACTAGGCCAGGTTGCTCCAAGCCCCATCCAGCCTAGCCTTGAACCCCTCCAGGGATGGGGCAGCCACAGCTTCTCTGGGCAACCTGTTCCAGTGCCTCACCACCCTCACAGCAAAGAAGTTCTTCCTAAGATCTCATCTAAATCTCCCCTCTTCCAATTTAAAACCATTACTCTTTGTCCCATTGCTCCACTCCCTGACAAAGAGTCCCTTCTCCAACTCTCCTGGAGCTCCCTTCAGGTACTGGAAGACTGCTCCAAGGTCTCCCCGGAGCCTTCTCGTCATAGTTTGGGTAACTCCATAAGGGTACAGTAGGTACTGTGGCAAGATGAAAGCTTTCACCTGGCATTAAAGTTTTGCTTGTCCTTGCATGTGAAGGTCTGCTAAGGTTAGCCTGGGGTGAGGAATTCCTCTGTGATGACAATGATGATGACTGCAGGAGAAGTCCAGTGACTGCTATATCATTAGATCAAGACTGGCTTAGCCAGAACATAGTGTCCTGTGACCCTTTGCATGTTGTTCCAACTCTAAAAATAACTTCACATGGGATCGTACTTCCAGGAAGAAGTCCTGGTAACATACACAGCTCAGAATTTCCTGTACCTGAGGTCAGTGGGGCTGAACGTCCTATTCCTGCTTTTCACCATCCTGCCTCTTATCTCTTCTTCCCCAGGCCAGTCGATGCTCTGTCTCAGCCATCTGCTCAAAAGCAGGCTAACTGGGCTTCCCAGGTCATCTCCAGCTGATCTTCCCTTCCACACCTCCCCTGAGACAGCCAGAACAGCCATCCCTCAGGCCTTGTGTCCCCAACCCAGGCAAACTCTTCGTCACAAACCATTGCAGTTTTTATGCCAATTCTTGGCCTGAGTTGGGAGACGGTCGCACACAAGATCCAAGCATAAGCTCTGGAATGGATATGTTTGCTCTTACAGACATATCCAGGCACATAACCTCGTTAACTGTGTTAATAATGTACCAAAAGGCATCCTGGGCACTCTCCATAGAGTGCTGGTAATTAACGCATTGCCTTTCACAAGCTTCACAGAAGGCATTCATAATTAACCTCTTGTTTTCCCTGCTATATGATGCAAAAAGTACCTGTTATTGCAGTAAAAGCCCAGGAAGACATATTGAGCCATGTCAGCCAAAGCAAGGCAAAAGGAATTTAAAAGACAGTAGTAGCAGGAAAGGTGAATTCCGTTCTCCTCTACTTGAGTAACTGCACCAAATAAAAAATAATGCCTTGACTCCCAGGCACTGTCCCAAGGGTAAGCAGCATGGAAAACCCCCTCCAGCTCACAGAGCAGCTCAGCAAGGCCTTAAATTGGAGAGGGCATACCAAAACAACTGAAAAAAACCCAATTATCTAGGATAGATGATTACAAGTACAACCTGTTTCCGGGTTTACAGTGAAAGCTTCAAGTTGTTCGTGCTTTAATTTTGCTAACTAAAATATTTACTTATTCTCCTGTGGGCCTCGTCTTGCATTTTGGAATCCCTAATGAGTTGAGGCAAACAAGCTGAGTTTGCTGAGCACCATCCCAGACATCTGTTCAACGGGAAGCATGAGGAGGCTGCTAGTGGGCAGCACTCAGGGTCCAGCAGGGTCTGGAAAAACACTAGTGCCAACCTGCAAAAGTTTTGTCTGTCTATAAAGCTTATGCCACCCACTGTGAGCTTTGAGGAGGAGTATCTGTGACCTGCAGGACACGCACAAATCACTTTTCTTTAAGTGGACGTGGCAGTGAAGCTATTCCCACACCCAGTGCAGACTCCTGAGTGATGGCAGGAGGTAAGAGGATATGCCAGAGCAAAGACCTGCAGTAGGCGAGAAAACACACAGTACATTCAGCTAAAGTACAAAATAAGAATATATAGCAGCAGTGGCTACAGGCAGTATCAATACCGGTTGAAAGTCATGTTGAGAAACCCCCAGAGCAAACCGATACAGTCAGTCAGTAAAAGCACTAACATTTGAGATGAAAAAATAACCAGCATACTTAGCACACATCACACTACCACCTACAGGGGATTTTACCTCAACTCTTGCTGCAACTGTATGAAAAAATAATTTTTTTGGTAATTCTGCTTCTTCTAATTTTTTCAAAATAACTTGCCTATGTTATTGTTAGCTGGACACTGCTCCAGAAAAACCAATGGGACCATACCACACCCATCATTTGCCGTGCTCTTTGATGGCACTTACTGATGCTTCCATAGGCTTAGGAGTCTGTCTGGGAGCACAAAAAGGTCTAGTGGCCCTTTCAGTCATAAACCTTGTCTTCTTTTATGTCTTATGAAAGGTAATTTTACTCAGAAGCAGCTCAGGAGTCAAACAAAATATAACTCTGATATCAAAGTTGCTAATCATACAGTGCACAGTAAATGGTACACTGAAGGAAATGTAGAAAATAATCAGGAGTAAGGTTCTCTTGGCTGTCATGGGACAGGGTTTCTCATCCTGTGCCACAGGTTTTCTTGATCATCTTTGACATGATGCTCATTCCTCAGAGCCTTCCTCCGGCTCCAAAAGCAAGCTGTACTTTGCCATACTCCAGTCTACCAGGAGAAGAAAACAAATGCAAACAACTGAAAACACCAGTGGCAGCACAAAGAATAATTAAAAAAAAAACCACCATAAATATTTTCTTCCATCAGATCCACATTACGCTCCTGGCACTGAAGATGTCTCCACAGCCAGAGCAGATGAGCAGAACCTCACCGTAGAGGTCTCTGCATGCACTTGTGGAGCAAACCTCAGCTGTTGTGTTTTCCACCCATCAAAGCAATCCACAGCGGTCAATGGCATCAGCGCAGAAAAGTGAAGCAACTTTTCCAAATCCAATCAACAGGGCAATGGCAAAGCTGAAGAAACACCCATCCAAAGCCCCAAGGTCCCAGTCCAGGGCTCCAGGTACAGAGCCACGCATTGAACCCAGCGCCAGAGGGCCGGCGGGGACAGCAAGCACAGGGCACACCCACACCGTCAGGTGGTAAAAGGGTTTAATATTTCATTATCACATCATTCCCTGCAGTTTCTAGTATTAAATTAATCCCTGTCTGCCCACATCAGCTAAGTTCATCTTCTAGATAAATTAGGTCAGCAACAACCTGAATTAAAAAAAAATAAAAATAATAAAAAAATTCTGACTGAGTGTTGAAAGTTTCTGCCATGGCTGATTACACTATGAATTATTCATCCCAGCAGCAGCTCTGCATTGCTCAACAGAAACATTCCAACAGTCAGGAAAGCACTTCACCAGCAGAGCAGGGCAAAATAAGCCAAATTCCCCCAAAATACAGCGGCAGGACCACACCCTGGCCTGCCATAAAGCATCCCTCCCAGAGCTGCATCCCTTCTGACCCGCCTGCCTTTGCCCTGTTCAGCAAGCACAAAAGCATTTGCCTTTAGAAATTTTGGCCTGCAGTTTTAAAAACAGCTAAGAAATTCCACTGTGGCATGTTTGGTGGGTTTTTTTATGCTACCAAGAGCCGATGACTGCAACAGTCACTAATAAAGTGACTCAAAGCCTCTGCGTAGCTACAGAAGAAGACTGACACAGTAAAACCTCAGCTGTTCCAAAATCTGGAAAAGCTGCTGCAAAGCCCCATGTTGAATTGTTTAATGCATGTAGTTACACACACTTCAGTTGATCCTACAAGATCTTAAATGCTTCCTAATCTACCAATGGCCCAGATTATTAATTCATTTGTATAAGGTAAAAAGACACTTTGGATTGCTAGGTAATTCTCTGCTCCCAAACGTATATGTTTCTATTACAGAGAACCCTGAAAACTTGGCCTAACATTTAAATATTACCTCTTCTGAATAACACAGACCTGACCCACTGGTCTTAGCTGGGCAGCTTTCGCTTTAAGTATTAAACTATCCTTCAGGGCTTAAAACCCTCAAGTTGTACAATAAGGAAAAAGATGGTCTCAAAGAGGCGTTTAATTATTATTAGATAGAAGAATTAAAGATGCTGGTATGGGTAGATAAGCCCTTACAGAGACAAAAGCTGTTTTCTTCTTCTAGGAGATAATAAATCGTGACATTGGTCTGTCATCTCTGGGCTTTGCTGGTCGTAGATCACATGCATTTTCATGCAAGTTCAAATAACACACAGAAAAACAGCCACAAACTCATCATGTTGCCAAAACGTATCTTAAATAACACAACCAAAAAACGGCCGCAAACTAGTCAGGGTGCCAAAAATGCAACAATTTTTAAGCAGCCTGTGGTCTTCAGGATGTCAGTGAGACAGACTGTTTGGCAATGGCTTTTCAAGAGAAATTTCAGAGTTGGTTGGTTGGTGTTTTTTTGCATGCCATTCCTGAAACTGCCATGCTGCTGCAAAAGGAAAACAGCGTCAGGTTAATAGTGGTCATGATTTGTGGAGCCATTTTACAAAACTCTCTCTGAGAGGGCTGTCTTGAAAAGGGATACAAAACATTCAGAGTTGTTACAAAGCATTCAGAGTTGTTATGTCTCAAAGGTAAAAGAGGGTAAATTCAAGGCTGCTTGCAGCCAGACACAGCTTCAGCAGCATTGGGTTAGGCAGCTGCTGCCCAGACTTTTCTTCATGTGGACAAGGGACATCAGGAGGAAGCACAGAAGAAAAGAAAGAGGAAAAAAAATATGAAAATTAGTGGCAAATAGCATCCTGGGATTAAAAATTCAGCATCTCTGTGCTAACAGCCAGCTCCTAGGACAAGGAAGGCAGAGAAGTGAGGTGTCGGGGTCAGGACTCCGGGGCACATGGCACCAAGGAGCACAGTGGAGACCTCCTCCCACCGGGAGTCAAACATCACCAAGCAGCAACCTTCAGTTGGTTCTCAAGGCATTCCTTACACCACAGCAAACCCTCGGCTAGTGGTGCATATAAATAACTGCAGCAACCTGGGGTGGCACACGACAGAAGAGCCAATACCCAAGTGCAACACACGGTTCACAAGCGGTGCGTGTGTGTCACCGCATGTGTCAGTACGACCCCACCAGTGCAAGGTGTGCGACGCTCTCAGGCATTCTGTAACCACAGAGGAGGGGAAAGGACCATGACTAAAATTCTGTGATTCTGTGATTCCCATCTTAAAGACAATTCAAAGGAAAACAGCGGGATCCAGCATCAAATGACAGCAGTGAGTCAACCCTGCTGGGGTGCGAGCCGGCGGCTCTGGGGAGCCTGGGTGATGCTACACCCCCTACACCATTAGCGCTGATCACAGCTGAGAGAACAGGAATCGGGTTAGTACCACGGCGCAGCGCTGACCTTTGCAAAAATTGTGATGCAGAGGAAGAGCTGAGGGAACAGTTCGTGCCTTCACCCACTATTTCCAGCCCTTCCACAGCTCCAGAGCAGGAACTTGGTACCCAGCCCACAGGCACATAAGAGGGTTATGCTGTCACTCGGAAGGACTCATGTTACTGTAATTCTTCTGTGCTGAGAAGAGGTGGAAAATAAAACTCCATTTTCCTGAAATGATTCTCACTCTCCACACTCACACAGTATCCATGGCATGCAGGCACCACACCAGCTCTAACGGCGTCAAGGATGCAGATGCTCTGAGAGCCTTTCTCTCCTTCTGGTAAACCAATACAAGCTTGACCCACTAGTAAAAGTCAGGAAGCACAAACAGACCGAACACCAGGGTAGGTGTGATTAGGACAGACAGGAAGCATCCTCTGCAGACCGTTTCTAATAGACTAGTCCAGAAGACAACAAACGTTGTCCCATCACTTTGCATTTTTATTTCTGTCACACCTGGAATTTCTCAACAAAACAACCCAAAGGAGGGGAAGCAGCAGCCCAGGGGATCCCTCTGCTGGCCTCTGCTGTTTGAACGCACCACGCCGTCTGTACTCCTCCACATGTCACTCCTCTTTAAATGAACATCCCCTTTGGAGAACCAGAGGCTTCATTAAAAGCAGCAAACTGTCCTAGTATTCGATCATTTCTCCTGTTTTAACACAAATGCTAGGTGACAAATCCACTAGCGTGTGCTTTATTCCTCAGCTCTGTTTTGACTCCTCATCTCTGAGTTTAACGCTCTCTGGCACTAGTAAAGCCAGAAAAACATCACTCTGCATAGGTCTGAGACCTGGTGGTAGGGAGAGCTGATGTGTCTCAGATGGAACCAGGCACCACGGGTTGGGTTCAGAGCAGGCTCAGACAGACCCCATGCAGTGAGGATGAGATAAAGCTACCCTACCAAAATTCTTTTTAATTGAAAGAGAAAAAGAACGAGATTAAAATGGAGAAAACATGAGACAGCCAGAGAAGCAGAATGAGGACTTAGTTAAGGAGACAAAGACGACGAAGCCCTAAAAGTAATGTGCCCAATGACCAACATTCTCAAGGCATTCTTCCAAAGTGGCTGCAGCCCCGCCACAAGGGAGTTACAACTCTCCCCGACATACAGAACAGGATGCCCTGCAGCTACTAAAACTTTTAACTGTAAGAGTGAGTCATCTGCCAATGAAGATAAAACCACAGGAAGCGAGAGTGAAAAGGTGTGAGAATTTCAGTCAATTTGACAACTCTGAAGCGGTTTCTCCGCCTGTCCTCAGAGAGTGCAGAAATAAACTAGAAAGGGAAAGCTAATCCCTGGCGAGTCTCCATCAAGACCTAAGAGATAGAGCAGGAATAGAGTTGGTCCTGGATATTTACTTTTAATCCACATTTACAACCATCTTTCTAATTCCACTAATCCCAAGGGGACTCTGAAGATCACAGCTAAACTGTATATTAAGCTCCCACTGCAGAGCTCCACACAGGCACAACTCCTAACTGCCAGTTTTAAGTGAGCTGCCTGGGACACACTAATATTTAGTTTAACCAATAAAAAAAAAAAAAACCAAAACCCACAAAAGACAAAAACAAACAAACAAACAAACTAACCCCAAACTTCATCCCATTCTTATTGGGTGCTTTGTGTTTCATTAAGGTTATAGCTAAACACCTGAAAGTAAAAATAAGTTGAGAAAATTAATCTCTCAGTTTATCTCCATGATGAGGTTAGCCAAATAGTTGAACTTAACCCAGGTCACAGATGCAGAGTTGGCTATGAAGGCACTCAGAAGCGAGCTGGTCAGGTTGCCTTGAATTTATGTACTTCTGTACCCTCTTATGGACACTATCCTCTAAAGAAAGAAAAAAGAAAAACAACCAAGACCTCCCTGAGGGATTCACTGCTATGTTTAATTCTCTCCAACATAAAGTTTAAGCAAAATACTGTAAAAATTGCTGCTATTGTCAGTGAGGGCTCCAGTTCCAAGAGAAGGTCCTCACCTGTATTGCTCCATGCTAAAAGGACAGCATGCCCTTTTTCCCCCCTCTTGTCTCCAGACCTCCCGCAAAAGCTTGCCCTACCTGGAGTCACAGCCTGCTTTTATGAACTGCCAAGCAATTGAAAAACGTTCATCTCAGACCTTCATGCCCTCATTATGGAAGACCAGCCTCTTGCAACAGATCCCATCAGTTAACACCACAGTCACACTAAGACCTGTGACACCTTGATGAGTCTCATGATCAGAAAATTAAAAGTCCAAATGGTCTCAAACTGTTGGTAATCCTGCTCCAAGCTTGCAACACCCAAGGGCTCAGACTGAGCTCAGGTCTGAGCATCTTTTCACCCAAACCCTGGCCTTTCTGCTGGCTGCACTGACACAGGTCTTGCTCCTCATACTGTTTCTTAGCCAACAGTTGCTCCTTTTGCAGCCCAAGCTCTTTGAGGCAGCAACGTTACATATTTATTCATAAATTCAAAACACATCTCCCAGTGTGGAGCGAGCTGAGGGCCCTGTTCCCATGGAAAAAAATTCAGATGCGTTTATATGAATGGACAATTTTACAAACTGCAGAAAAATCCTTGACATCGTCATGGTCAAGGGCAGACTCAGGGACTGAACAAACCGAGTTCTTAAACCTCAGAAACAGCCACGAGGAGATAAAAAGCCATGCAGCAGTGCCAGGCAGATACAATGGAGCTGGAATTTCCACTGATGCTGACTTTGAGCAGCCAGTCAGAGTAGTGGGATAGAGCAGGCAAGAGTAACATAAGTAGCTTGAGTACCGTGTCCAGTTTTGTGCCTCTTACCACAAAAAA